>ML816311.1:38526-61066 GCA_009831015.1 Picea engelmannii | reverse complement strand
AGGATCTACTAATGTCTATCTAGGACTCAAAGGAGGAATGTAAAATAGTAGTCGAGAAGAAGAAGAGCACTTTAATTCCATGGCCAATTATGGAAAGAAATATGCATCAAAAATTTATTTTAAATATGTATTGTTTCTACATTTTCTTAGTGATGCAGGAGCATCACTCCATGTCAACAGCGTGCCAGCCAGCCAACACATCCAGTACGCATTAATGGATAAAGGGAGAGGCACAACCCTCTTGTTTTCCAAAATTTGATTTTGAATTTAATTTTTGTAAGGCTTTAATGCCAGACCACGCAGCTGTTCAGGAAGTGGTTGAGGTTGCCTTAAATGGTTACCTCCAGCTAAACCCAGATCCGTTAAATCTGTGACATCCATTTATGAATGAATTCGTAGGATCCACTATGTGATAGAGATAGCTCAGAGAAGGTGTGGTGGAGGGAAGAGCTCGAGGAGCCCCTCTTTGTAAAAAGATTTTTCTTCTTTTGTTTTCAGTTGGTCTGAAAGGAGAGAGAGTTAGAGTAGAGAATCTCTAGGGGAGTAGAGAATTAGGAGGAGGGACCAGAGCAGAGAGGTCTCGAGAGAGAGCTAAGAATTGTTACAGTCCAGCCTTTGTAAACATATCTTGTACAGACATACAGATTAATAGAAAAGTAGTTTTTCCTGCATACTGTGTGTTTTGATGTTTACATGTTCTTATGCATTTCATGTTTTAATGCATAACTGGTGAAGCATTACATAGGTTTCAATTTCTTCTTGTCTTTGAGTTTCTGAGTGCAAGGAGTGCACAGAGTCTATAAGGTGTGCATTGACAGAGGTGAGGTAACCTCAGGAAAGTTCAAGAGGGATAGCGTTGAGCCTTCATCTGTAGAGGTGCAAGGAGTGCACCGAGAAGAACTCTCTTTCAAGTTTAAAGAAAAGACAGAACTACTGAAGGTTCTATATAAGCTCTATTAGGAGGGCATTGAGCGAGTGCAGAGAGTGCACCAGAGAACTCTATTTCGGGTTCTGAGAAGAAAAGAGAAGTGTCATAGGAAAGACACTCACAGAGTTGCAGAATACTCTGTTGTCTCAGCAAAGCGTGCTTGAGCAGGAACTGTGCAAAGAAGGACACAGCGAGAAGGGACAGAACTACTAAAGGTTTTGTATAAGATTTTCTATGAGGGCATTGAGTGTGTGCAAGGTTGCATAGGAAGGGACTCTATTTTGGGTTCTGAAAGAAGATAAGTGTCGGGGAGAGACACTGGCAAAGCTGTTGAACACTCTATGGAAAAGAAGCTCTGTAAGGTGTGCATCGAGCCGAAGAACGCCAGGAGGGCATGAAGCATTTCTTTACAAGAAATAATTCGGATCTAAGTTTAGTGAAGTCTCAATAGCACAAGGAGTGTGCGAGAGAGGACTTATTCTAGGTCTTGAAGCTCAGGACGAACAGTGCCTTTGCGCACAGAGCAATAGACAAAGGATTTCAGAAATTCGACATTTTAGAGTTCAAAGTTTGGAATGGTGAGAGGATTTGTGGAGTCGCTACATCGTGAACTCCCGGTGTGTGAAATCATGCCAACCGTTGGATCTGGAGTGTAGTGGCCCAAGAGCCATAGGATCATAGATACATGCACAAGAGGAGCGCACATGGGACGTGCACAAAAGAAAAGGATCTAGGCCGTCAGATATAGCACCAAGGACTGATAGTCGTCAGATATGGAAGGAGGTGCGAGGGGTTTAATCCTTGTAACAGAAGAGGGAGGAGAGGACTTGTCAAAGTCCCAAAAACATCAGGACCGTCCATCGTCAGAGGACGCGTGGCAGAGATCTGGAAGCCCATAGGGGATTCGGACACTAGGAGACCGAGGGTGAAGAGTCTCCAGAAATCGCGAAAGGAGGATTCGCGAAAACATCAGGACTGTCGATTAGGAAGGACACGTGGAAGGTGGTCAGGATTTCGGGAAAAGGCCCCAAAGATTTTGGTCCTCAAAGAAGCAGTTATTTCATCATTTCGGGAACTGGAAGGTCGAAAGACATAGGACAAGAGGAGCCTTACCTCACTATTCCCCGAATCGCAAAACCCCAAAGGGGCAATTGCCATGACATTTTGGCATTTCAACAACCGAAGATTTGAACGACAGAGTACAGAAGGGAGAACGCTCACTTTGTGATTCCTCGAATTGTAAAAAGATGGTGGCATATTATCGTGGGCCATCATTTCGGCATTCTAGGTATCGGGTACTTGAGAGGCTAGCAAATCGGGAGCCTGGGAGTCTCGACTCGCGAAACCACAAAACGCGAAGACCCGAAAGGCTAAGGGAGGAACCAGTTGAGGCGTTTCACATTTTCGGCATGGGAGACTGGAAGTCCAAGAGGACAAGGAGCCAGGGAGAATTCACTCACAGGAGTCTCGAAACCTCAAAAAAACCAAAAGGTATGTAGGGTCAGAACAGAGAGAAGAGCGCCAAGGAAAAAGGGCGCGCGCACATATTTTGTTGAACGCCTGTGCCAGAGGAGAAAAGGGGGACCTGTGGATTTGTTCGAAGGGTTCTAGAAAGAGCCCGAAGAGCTAATTCAGCTCAGAATAAGAACGATCCAAAGACCAGGAGGTTAGTGGACCCTGCTGAGGTAGGGGGTCTGCATCATGTGGTATCAGAGCAGGATTTTGTTTTCAGATAGCAGACAAAGGAATTGAAAGGAGAGATTCTGGTAACATCAAGTGGAATCAGAAACAAAGATTCATCTATATGCAACAGGTGAAAGGAGACAGAGTAATAATGCTCTGTAGTGATTGTTTGCAGGTGTGCAACAGTCAATAGACAGCCAGGCGAGTTGTAGGAGAAGATGGATATGCTCTCAAACATAGAGTGATCCATACACTGCCAAGAGGGCAAGTGAAAGATAGATATGTCTATTGAAGGTCATAAGCATGGTGGAAGAGGAG
Source organism: Picea engelmannii (assembly GCA_009831015.1). Taxonomy (NCBI): domain Eukaryota; kingdom Viridiplantae; phylum Streptophyta; class Pinopsida; order Pinales; family Pinaceae; genus Picea; species Picea engelmannii. The sequence continues at coordinate 58,137 of ML816311.1, read as the reverse complement.
ACCACCAACAGATGAGTAAAGAAAAGATTGAAAAATAACTCATTGAGATAAGGGCGAGAATGGAACAATTGATATTGAAGATGCAGTAGGAGGCAAAAGTACACTGGAGGTATGAATGGCCTCTGAATAGGAAAGCCAAATGGCCTGTTCAAAGGTTGCTAGCTAGGAAACATCAACAAGAGTTGAGGAAATGGCTGAGGTATGCTAAAAGCCTCAGTGACACAGAGTTGGTTTGCATCTGTGAGCCAGAATTTGGAGAAACCCTCAGTGAGGAGGAAGAGAGATCAATTTCAGATCTCATAAACTACCAGGAAGGCAGAGATGAATTTTCCAATTGCCAGGTGGGCAATGAAATGAGGTCATTGGAGGATCTCATAGACTGTCAGGAGGACAGTAGTGGAAATTCATATTTCCAAGTGGGCAAGGAAGAGCAAATGAGACTGTCTGAAAGTCTCATGAACTCAAGGATGAGTTTGGGTTAGCAAGGAGTGCTGATGAAGGTGGGATTAATTGATCTCGTAAACTGCTAGGTGGGCAGAAGTGAACTTTCAAGTTTCCAGGTAGGCAATGGGAAGAGATCAACAGAAGGTCTCACATACTGCCATGGGAGCAGTGTTGAAAGTTCAGATTGCCAGGTGGGCAATGAGATGGGATCAAGGGATCTCATAGACTGCCAGGTGGGCAACATAAAATTCCCAAATTGCCAGGTGGGCAGGGGAAAGGAGATGAGATTGTATGAGAGTCCCATGAACTCATTGGATACTTCAGATCAACAAGGAGTGCTGACAGGAGAGAATCAGAAGAACATTCTGATGATTGGGGGAATTCGAGTATTCCTACCAAGAAGCCTAGTTGAGGCCAGAGCAGGTGTTGCAGATGCAGCAACAGAAGGAGGACAACTAGAAAAACTTGTCAGGGAGGAAGAAGTGGAGCAGACACTGACGTTTTCCCTAGGAGATGAAGAAGATGAGAATTCAGCTGAGTTGCTCAAATTTTTCAGCCAGGAAGTTGAAGCAGAGATGACTGTAGCACTGAAGCCTGTAGTAGAAGAGGAAGCAGATAGCATAGATTTTCTTGATCTGTGTGAAGAATTGGAATCCCTAGAGAGAAGGGTAATGGTGCAAAAATTTCACATCCAACAGGCTAAGTTGGAAGCAGGGTAGTGGATCATACCAACCTGGGAAGAAGCTAGAAGAAGATGGAATTCAACCAGCACAAGGAAAAATGGTAGCAATAGAATTGTCACAGGAGAAAGATGAGCAACAGCTCAGTAATGAGATTGCAGAGTTGGAGTTTGCAGCAAAGTGGTCACTTAATGCCACAAAGAGAGATGAATATGGCATGGGAGATCTAGTTGATCTACCCATTTGTAGGGGAGAAGTGTTGTGGAACAGACTACATACAAAGAGATAGCCACTGAAGCAGTTGGATGAGATAATTGAGGAGATCAAGAAGCTGATGTTGAGTTCATCACAAGAAGCAGTCAAGAATGAGAAGCTAAGCAGAAAGGAGCCTGGAAGAGTAGCAGGGAAAAAGAAGCAGCAGCAACAACAACAACATAGATGGATAGGAGAAGATGGATAGCTCCAAGGGAAAGTTTGGGATCCAGGTGGATTTCAACACTAGAGAAGAGGAGCTCATGAGCAGGAGCTCATGATTTTTCCAGCTGAGGAGTATGATGCAAGAGCATCACTCCATGTTAGTAGCATGCCAACCAGCCAACACATCTAGCACGCATTAATGGAGAAAGGGAGAGGCGCAACCCTCTCGTTTTCCAAAATTTGATTTTGAATTTAATTTTTGTGAGGCTTTAATGCCAGACCACACAGTTTTTCAGGAAGTGGTTGAGGTTGCCTTAAATGGTTACCTACAGCTAAACCTAGATTCGTTAGATCTGTGACATCCATTTATGAATGAAGTTGTAGGAGCCGCTCTATGATAGCGATAGCTCAGATATGGTGAGGTGGAGGGAAGAGCTCGAGGAACCCCTCTTTGTAAAAATATTTTCCTTCTTTTGTTTTCAGTTGGTCTGAAAGGAGAGAGAGTCAGAGTAGAGAATATCTAGGGGAGTAGAGAATTAGGAGGAGGGACCAGAGCAGAGAGGTCTCGAGAGAGAGTTGAGACTTATTACAGTCCATCCTTTGTAAACATATCTTGTACAGACATACAGATTAATAGAAAAGCAGTTTTTCCTGCATACTGTGTGTTTTGATGTTTACATGTTCTTATGCATTTCATGTTTTAATTCATAATTGGTGAAGCATTGCATAGGTTTCAATTTCTTCTTGTCTTTGAGTTTCCAAGTGCAAGGAGTGCATGAGTCTGCAAGGTGTGTGTTGACAAAGGTGAGGTAACCTCAGGAAATATCAAGAGAGATAGCATTGAGCCTTCATCAATAGAGGTGCAAGGAGTGCACCGAGAAGAACTCTCTTTCAAGTTTAGAGAAAAGACATAACTACTGAAGGTTTTGTATAAGCTCTGCCAGGAGGGCATTGAGCGAGTGCAGAGAGTGCACCAGAGAAATCTATTTCAGGTTCTGAGAAGAAAAGAGAAGTGTCACAGGAAAGACACTCATAGATTTGCAAAATACTTTGTTGGCTCAACAAAGCATGCTTGAGTGGGAACTGTGCAAAGAAAGACACAGAGAGAAGGAACAAAACTACTGAAGGTTTTGTATAAGCTCTGCCAGGAGGGCATTGAGCGTGTGCAAGGTTGCATAGGAAGGAACTCTATTTCGGGTTCTAAAAGAAGAGAAGTGTCGAGGAGAGACACTGGCAGAGCTACTAAACACTCTGTGGAAAAGAAGCTCTGCAAGGTGTGCATCGAGTCGAAGAATTCCAGGAGGGAGTGAAGCATTTCTTTACAAGAAATACTTCGGATCTGAGTTTAGCGAAGTCTCAATAGCACAAGGAGTGTGCAGGAGAGGACTTATTCTAAGTCTCGAAGCTCAGGAGGAACAATGCCTTTGTGTATAGAGAAACAGACAAAGGATTTTGGAAATTCGGCATTTCGGAGTTCAAAGTTTGGAACGGTGAGAGGATTTGTGGAGTCGCTACATTGTGAACTCCCGGTGCACGAAATCGTGCCAACCATTGGATCTGGACTGCAGTGGCCCGAGAGTCTCAGGATCATGGATACGTGCACAAGAGGAGTGCACATGGGACGTGCACAGGAGAAAAGGATCTGGGCCGTCATATCTAGCACCAAGGACTGATAGCCGACATATATGGAAGGAGGTGCGAGGGGTTTAATCCTCGTAACAAAAGAGGGAGGAGAGGACTCATCAAAGTCCCAAAAATATCAGGACCGTCCATCATCAGAGGATGCATGGCAGAGATCCAGAAGCCCATCAGGGATTCAAACACCGAGAGACCGAGGGTGAAGAGTCTCCAGAAATCGCGAAAGGAGGATTCGTGAAAACATCAAGACCATCGATCAGGAAGGACACATGGAAGGTGGTCAGGATTTCGAGAAAATGCCCCAAATATTTTGGTTCCGGAAGAAGCGGCTATTTCATAATTTCGGTAATCGAAAGGTCGAAAGAAAAAGGACAGGAGGAGCCTTACCTCGCGATTCCCTGAATCGCGAAACCCAGAAGGGGCAGTTGCCGGGACATTTCGGCATTTCGGCAACCGAAGATTTGAATGATAGAGTACAGAAGGGAGAACTCTCACTTCGTGATTCCTCGAGTCACGAAAATCCAGTGGAATATTATCGTGGGCCATCATTTTGTCATTCTGGGTACCAGGTACTCGAGAGGCCAGGAGTCGGGAGCCTGGGAGTCCCAACTCGCGAAACCATGAAACGCGAAGACCCAAAAGGATAAGGGAGGAGCCAGTTGAGGCATTGTGCCTTTTCGACGTTTTGGAGATTGAAAGTCCAAGAGGACAAGGAGCTGGGGAGAATTCTCTCACAGGAGTCCCAAAACCCTGAAAAACCTAAAAGGTATGTTGGGTCATAACAAAGAGAAGAGCACCAAGGAAAAAGGGCACATGCACTGATTTTGTTGAAGGCCTATGCTAGAGGAGAAAAGGGGGACCTATGGATTTGTTCAAAGGGTTCTAGCAAGAGCCTGAAGAGCTAATTCAGCTCAGAAGAAGAACGATCCAGAGACCGGGAGGTCAGTGGACCCTGCTGAGGTAGGGGGTCTGCATCACTTAGGTTCCTTCTTTATTTACTCATGTATTCCATACTATGAAAGAAATTATGGGCACATAAAAAAAATTAGGAGTGGGTAGAACAACCCATACTTGTAGAGCTATGAACATCTCCCTCATCTAGCTTTGGCCATCCTTTTTGTATTTCGTAGTCATCTAGTTCAACTAAAACATTTTTAATACAAATCATAACCATTATATAAAAAAGAAAATAGTTACTTCATAACATAAGTAAAAGAATACATATCCAAAGTAAGTCATTATAAGTGAAATAGTGTGTGTATCATAAATTAGTCTACATATAAACAATATTTAAAATAGGAGTTCCACTAGTAGTATCAATGACAATACTTTTAACAACATCATCACTAGTATCAAGCACCTCTTAGACATTTCCATCAACAACAAAACCTATTAGAGCATCATTGTTATTAGAACCACCACCTATTGATGCATCACCACCACCCTCATCATCATCACCACTAGCCTCAACATCATCACCAAGAAGAGTAGGTGCATCATCATGTCAATCATGTGCCTTTCTTATGTGCTACCTACCACACCTTCCCTATGCACATTGCAATTCCTTACATACCCCCATAGTATGCCAAAAAAATTGTTTCATGTCTCGTCGTATCTCTGTAAGAATCTTTCAATGTTGTTTTCAAATAATTTCCATTAGTCACATTTCCTCAACCTCAAATTGGTCACAAAACACATAGTGTGGCAACCACCTTACGCCAATATTGAGCAACAATGCCCATATGGAGTTTCCATAGTCCGTATTGAACAAAAGGATCATCTATCTCATTTGGGGATGGGGGTGGCACATCCCTTATTGGTCCAACATATTTAAAGTAGATAACCATAACAATTAATCAATTTTCTCACAATATTATTAAAAATACGATGCAAATTAAATGTGCAATATAAAGTAATGTATCTTAACTAGAAATAACATTATTGTATTTATCGCTCGCATCAATTGGGTCATCATTGGGAAATGGGAGGTTATCAACCCTATGATAATACATTCCCACATATGGATATGGTATAAATTCCAACTCGGGCTCAACTAGATCATAACATAGCATGTTAACCCTAATCTAATCAAGTCCCTAGCATAATATAAAGGGTTTCCCTATCTTGAGAATCATGATACACCATGTGTGCATATACGCAATGGTCGATGGATAGTCAAGGAGGAGGGTGTATGTAGTTCAAGGAGTTGGAAATATCTCAAAATACATAGGAAAAAACCCTATTTCATATGGGTATCCAACTGTCCCTATACCTCTAGAAAAGGTCTAGGACCAATGCATGGAAAAATCATCTCAAAAATATCAAGCTCCAATTATAAAGAGTAATGGTTGATGATTTAAACAACATAATAGAGAAACCTATAATCTATATAGTGTCCATCACTAAGATAGTGTATGTGGACCTGATGATAAGACTAGCATGATGTACCTCATGACATTGAAAGTGTCTAATATTAAGTTGAACCCCCTTCACCTAGAAGTCCCATGCCTTAATGACCATAGAATCAATATACTTAAGGACATATGTAATATGCACCTCCATGCAAGTATGAACAGGGAACTCAAGAAAATTAGGATCATCTTGCCCCTTCCTAGATAATGTGTTTCTAATAAAGTGTATAAATCTGTCTATTGGGGCATTCCAATTATCTGCACCAATCATGAAGATCTAAGAAACACTATCACAATATTGAATCAACCCTCTTGAAGTTGTTCTTCACCTTCAAGGATGTATTCTTCTCATAATATTTTGAGGTTCCCACATCCATAAGGAGAGAATTTGTATTATCTATAATTGTGTTTGGGAACCTCTCTCACGACTTCCACACTATAATTCTCAATTGGACATTGGTTGAAATTAAAAAAAAAAATAGTTGTAAATCAATTAGTTATTATTTAATTAATATATATAACAAATATAGTATGGTGCATTGTTTTGTATGGAAAGTGTCGATGCTCCATAACATCTAAAAAAATAAATGGTGCATAAGTGATCCATAATCAAATGTCACATCAATGAACTTATGTCAATCTAATGCACCATATATTGTGTGTTTTCTAACAATTTGTGGAATTTTTCATAATTTGAGATTAGCATGGGAGTGGTGCTCCATTTGTGTGTGTGTGGTCATTTGAGTTTATCTCGAGTGGTTGGAAGGAATGATTGTTATCCTCCCCACCCAGGTTCAATTCCTGCAAGTGACATGTTGAGCTATTAATGAGTATATTATTGTAATGTCTTGGATCCTTGTTGTTGACTGACCTTGTGCCCTAAATATTCTAGGGTTTACCTTGGGTACCATCCTCGAAATGAGGGGAATTACTTGTTTATTAATTGGGTTGGTTGTCATTGATGTCAACCCTTGAAGAAAGTCTGATAGCGAGCTTCAGTAGAACGAAGGTTTGGGTAATGGACCCAAGTTCATTTGATGGATGATGGTATTATTTTTTTATATATTTGCAGGTACAAATATTCTAGATGGATATTACATGTCATGCCATTTATGGTGGTATGTGTAATGTCACATAACTCCTCATGGTTAGAGAGTTATGGCCATGTGAAGTTGAAAAACCATCATGAGTCATCTAGCAGCCCCAAAAGGTCAAAGTAGTCAAAGTGGTTGCAAAGAAGAAATTATTTAAATAATAAAGTGAAGTGATGAGTGTACTATAATTCAAAGTGGATACAAAACAAATTATTTAAATAATAAAGTTAATGGAGAAATTACTAAGTGGAAAAGTGGTTAGAAATGGGTTATCCCTAAAATAAGGAAAGTGGGTGAAGATAGTTAGAAGGTAATTTAATTAATAAAGTGAAGTGATGAGTGTAATATAAGTCAAAGTGGATACAAAATAAATTATTTAAATAATAAAGTTAATGGAGAAATTACTAAGTGGACAAGTGGTTAGAAGTGGGTTAGCCCTAAAATAAGGAAAGTGGGTTAAGATGGTTAGAAGGTAATTTAAGTAATAAAGTGAAGTGATGAGTGTAATATAAGTCAAAGTGGATACAAAAAAAATTATTTAAATAATAAATTTAATGGAGAAATTACTAAGTRGAYAAGTGGTTAGAAGTGGGTTAGCCCTAAAATAAGGAAAGYGGGTTAAGATTGTTAAAAGGTAACCCCTTGAGGAAGCTACATGAAAGTATAAATAAGAGGCAAGGCTCTCTCATTTTAATAAAACTTGAGCATATTGAATATCTACAAGTGACTGAGGTAACCAAAGGATATATAAGTCAAATTTCAAAGGGAAGGTGAAGTAAAGAAGGCCGAAATTCAAGGGAGGATAAATTCTTTTGATGATGCTTTCTAAGGTATGTTATTTACGGGTCATCTCACCATTTTCACAATAAGGTCTTTTACAGAATGATTCAAACCATGAAATTGGGAGGTCGTTGAGAAAACATATCCAAGTAGTTGTGATAAAAATTTAAGCTTGTGGGTCGTTTTATTTTTGGAGTTGCACTCCATGGAAAATAGGGTTTGTTGTTAGTCCTGAAACTAGTTGAAAATAGGTGTTTCGGATTAAAACGTCATAAATTATTCATAACAGATCCAAATTTAGTAATACCAAATGTATTGGTTATAGTACATTCTGTAGTATTCTGTGTACAATTTTCATATCCACACAACAAATATTCCGTGCGGGGAACTCTCTACAAGTTCTCTCTCTAGAATAATCCATAATTTAATAAGGTATGCGATTTTTGTTATAATCCTTTTCTGAGAGGATCCAAGTAGTGAAACCTGTAGGAATTGCATAAAATACACTGAAGAACATTGTGTACTATTTTCATATATGTATTCATTACAGGTACATAGTTATGATTATTTCAAGTTAGGGTTGTTGACTAATCCAAAATTAGTCATGTGAGACTAAAGTAAAGTTTGATGAAAATGCTAGTCTCTTGTTGTTAAAGTTAAGGAAGGTTTGCAGGTATGTGATCATATACACCAGGTCTATTACAGAGTTACAAATCATATTTGGATGATGAAATCGATGAGGGATTTTGGTTGAGGTACATGGTTGATACAAGTAGTTCATGAGTTGGCACATACATGAGATGTATAGTTGATGATGTTGGTACATATTGATGAGTCATAGTTTATGTGTATTTGATACATGATTGGTACATATTTGGTGCATGGTTGATGCACTCGTTGATGGTATAGGTTGGTGCATGGTTGATGCACTTGTTTATGGTACAGGTTTATAGCAGTATATCTCACAGTGATAGTGTGATAGTGGTTCCATCATTCTACTTATGTGTCAGGGAGGTTGGACGGGGCAAGGAAAAGTGGTTGTAGCCACCTTCTGGTTGTATCTGTAGAACATAGGGGGTTGTAGCCTCCTTCTAGTTGTAGTTATAGAATTGGGGAGTTGGAGCTTCCCTCAAGTTGTAGCCTGAGAAACTAGGGGGTTGTAGCCTACGTTTGGTTGTAGAGAGAGAATATGGGAGTTGTATCTTCCTTCAGGTTGTAGCCTGATAAATTAGGGGGTGGATCCTCCTTCCAGCTGCAGCTGGAAAACAAAGGAAGTTGGTGCTTCCAATGAATGTAATTCTTAAAGACATATAAGAAAACAAATTATGTGGTTTTCTCTCGCTTTGGTTTTCCACGTAAAAAAATTGGTGTACTATGTATGTGTATGATTTCTCATTTGTTCATTGTTTATTTACTGTACAACTATTGGATGATAATGCTACACTGATATAACACTTGCATTGTTTGGTTAAAAAGGATTGTTTCTCTATTACTGATTCACCCCCCCTCTTAGTAATCCAACAATTGGTATCAGAGCAGGTTCCTTCAGTAATCGGTTTAACCACTGAAAGGTAGATCATGGAGAAAAAAAACATGTATAAACATGGAATACCACATTTTTATGGACATAAGTATGCATTCTGGAGCAGAAGGATGAAAACATATATGCATGCACAGGTATTTGAAATTTGGCAATATATAGTAGATGGATACAATGAACCAACAGTTTCGCCAACAAGTGAAAGAGAAATAAAACTAGGTCAAAATAATTCCAACCCATAAATGCACTTTTGAATGGCCTTGGTGAATCGGTATACACCAAAGTTATGCATTGTAAATCCGCTAAAGATATTTGGGATAAACTTCAAAATATTTATGAAGGATATTCAAAAGTTAAAGAAACAAAGCTTCAAACTTACAGAGGTCAATTCGAACAACTAAAGATGAAGGAAGATGAGAATATTGCATCTTACTTATTACGATTCAATGAAACAATAAATGAAATCATAGTATTGGGAGAAGAAATTAAAGAATATGTAATTGTTCAAAAGGTACTAAGATCTCTTCCTATGAGATTTGATCCTAAGATATCAACACTAGAATAAAGAATAGATCTAGACTCAATAAGCATGGAGGAACTACATGGAATATTCACAACATATGAAATGAGAATTGAACAGGAAAATCCAAATATAAAAGAAGCAACTTTCAAAGCATCCAAAAGTTGAAAGAAAAAGGGAAAGAAAAAATAAAAATAACATGGCAGCAACATTGACATCTTAGAAGATGACAAAGAAATGGCCAATTTTGTCAAGAGATTGAACAAGGGAACCAATGATAGATATAAAGTTAAGCTTCCATTGATTTTCTTTAATTGTGATGTTATTGGTCATTTTTCTAACAAATTTCATCATAAGAAAAATAAGGGGAATGATGAAGATTACTCAAATAGAAAACAAACGTATAAAGACAAAGGAACCGCAAAGAAAGTTTTCAAGAAAATCTTATGCACCAAAGAATACATCTCCTCATTAGATGAAGATGAATTCAGTGGCAGTGAGACATAAAAATTTATATTCATGGCAGTAGAATACTCTGATAAAGAAGACACCAAAGAAGAATATGAAGAGGCAGAAGTTGACTACCGAGAAGAATTGTTGACTTCCATAGAAGTTATAAGAAGAGAAAAGAGGGAAAAAAAGAAGCTATAAGAAGAACTAGACAAGAAGGAAGACACTCAAGAACTAGAGAAGATCATCATGGAATTGAAGGTTCAAATAGAAGAATATAAAAGAATTGAAGAAGCACTCAAAGAACAGTTAGAAGAAAGATACACGATCATTGGAAATTTGGAAGCATAGATTGTCACATTGAGAAAGGATCTTCAAAAGAAAAATATGCAGAACGACTCAAAAATTTTGGATGGCATTATCAGCAGTCAAAGGCCTAATAATGACAAGTTTGTACTTGGATACAATCAGATAGAAAAGGGATCAAGCTCCAAAGCAAAAAAACAAGAAACATATCGAAAAAGTTATGCAGGAAAAATCAAAGGGGATAGGAATACCTACAAGGAAGATTACAGGGGCACTCCTCCACCGAGAAGATTTTGATTTCATAATCAACAACCAACAGAAACAAATAGGCCTTAGGAAGAAGAAGGATTCATAAGAGTAACTCCTTTCAGAAGATTTTCAACTCCCAAGTATCAAACTATCTTTTTGGGTTTATGTTATGCATGCAATAATTTTGGACATAAATCTGTAAATTGCAGAGCTAATAGCAGGAACATAAACAACTTTGAAATTAATACACAAAATGGTTATCCAAGAATGCCTAGTGAAACATAGAGAAGAAACTACAACATGTTTGAATCATTGAGCACTGAAGTGGAATGCTACAAGTGAAATAACTTTGGATACATGGCCAAAGATTATATAATGACAGTCCCTCCTAGAGAACCATAACAGAACAACAATAGTCACAGACAGGAGCCTCATAAGAGAACATGGACAAGAAATAAGAATCAATATAGCAATGAAGAATGTTGGCATAGGGGCAGACCCATGTTTCAATGCTTCAACAATGCACCAACAAAACCCTAACTACCAGCCCTTTCGGCAACACCTACGAAGCAGGCGAAGTCTCACCTGAGGTAGAGGCAGGGGGGTTACAGGACTGAAGTGTTTGTAACCAATATGGGACATAGATATGTGATTATACACTTCACAAAGTAATGAGAATATAACATGCATCAACTTATCCACTTCATTCACATCGTAGAACAAACCCTAAGAATAGACCAGTACAATAATATTGACAAAATACACATTGCACTTAGCAACATAAAATAGATCAAGCACATTCAACATAAATAAAGCACTAAGTTGATTCACAGCATAAACATCATAGAACAAAGAAAACCATCAACACATGATATACGTGGTTCACCTCAGTGTGGGGCTATGTCCACCAACGACTTCTTCTTCTTTATTAGTCTTCAATCTCTTAAATTCCTCTGCTCTTGTGCACTAAGCCACATAGCCAAGATTCACACTAGACAGGTGATCTATGCACTAAGCACTAGATCCACCTTCCCAAAATTAGGTCAAGGAACAAATCCAACTCCTCTACTAAGCAAAGATCCTTACATACACAGTCTATCACACTAAGAAACCCAAAACTACTTGACTCTTGCACTTAACTACTTACTTTCTCTTGTCCCCTCTCTACATTGCATTTTTACACTTATTTATACTTTTACATTCACTTACAAAAGGTCTAATCATGGGTAAACCCATGGGCCAACATCCCATAAACCCTAATACAAAAACCCTAAGAACCCCATCCTGGGTACACAAATCAAGTGAGATCATGCGATCTCAGCTCCACCTGGGCGCTCCATGCTTGAACATCCTGATGAAGTCCAAAAAGGTGGTCAAACCTGACTGATGTTTCCTCAAAACTTGGTCGAGGGCCAATAGGCCCCCAACACTCACATGTGATTCATCCCGAGTCACTCAGATCTCGGTAGTGCCACTTTGAAGGCCTCCATCTTGGCTTGAGCTGCCTCGACTTGTTGCTTCACCTGAGCTTCCTACTCAGTGAACTCCTAGATCATTTGCTCTGTAACAGGCCCTTCCAGGCGTTGTTCCACTTTCGTGACCACTTGATCTAGTTGCGGACCTTGTTCTTTGATCTCTTCAAACACCGCGCAGGCTTCTTCCTGCACCAGTTGTAGCCTTTGTGTGACTTCCATTACTCTACCCTGGATGGAAGTAATCTACTACTGGGCATCACACTGTTCTTGTGATCTCTTCATTCTCTCGACTGTAGTGAGTGACTTCATCTGCGCTTGAACTATCAGTGCATGTTGTTGCACCTCTTGTAGTTGTGATTCCAACTTTCTAAGATTTGGATCTTCCGTGAGGCGTTCGTAGGTCTACGTGCTTCTGTCGCTCAACTATTTTCATTCTGAAGTGAGGGATCTGATCCTTCCAATTGTGCTCTTATCATCTTCCTCCCTCTGGTCGCGCACTTCCTGTGGAGTAATTGGTATTGTTTGGATCTCTAACTCTGTTATCCTCACTTGAAGTTGTTGAATGGCCTCAGTGAGCTTTGCCACTTGAACCTCAACTGAGTCATGTTCTTCCTGTGCCAAGCCTGGAATAGAGAGAAGTGCTATGCCCACCACTTCTTTGACTGCAGTCTACTTTGTGAGCAGCTTGTCATTTTCCCTCTTTATCTTTTCTTTGTCTTCCTTGAGCATCGCCCATAACTCATCCCTCTCATTTTCATAAGTGGTTGCATAGTATCGTGCAATGCGTAGTTTCTCCAAGATCTCCTCTCTTTATTTTTTCATGGCTTCTATAGACTTCTCCTCCTCCTCTTGGGCTTGCTAAAGTTGAGCCTCTATTTCATATGCAAGTCTTCAAAGTTGGGTTGGCTCTTCCCCCAAATCCGCAGTCTCTGATGAGGAAGGCACAATGGATATTACGCAAACCGAGTGAATATCTTCCTATATCTCCTTCAACTCCTTCTCAACCTTCTCATACATATATTCTTTCTTCGCTCCATATCTCTGTAAGAGATATTCAGACACGTCCTCCATTTCTCTGCAGAATAGACCGATATCATCCTCTATGAGCATAGCCTCTAGCTGGGGATTATTGGTGCGAGTCTTCTTTCTTGCTGATGGTTTCTATAGAGAAACCTTCCTTTTCTTTGGTGTTTGTGTTTGGGTAGGGGAATCCTTCGGTGGTGTAGCTTCACCTTCTCCTTGCTTTTCTTTTTCATCCACTCCTCCTTCTTGATTTACTTCGTCTCCCCCTCCTCCTGTGGGCGAGACAGGTCCAATTTCTTTCGAGGAATTGTCCTCATCATCAATCTCTATGTTTTGGACTTCCTAATTTTTCTTCTTCTTCTTCGCACTGGTTTGTCTGACATGCTCGGCCTGGGTGACCAAGGGGCTTCCTATAATGTTAGCGTCGAAGAGTTTTGTGTCTACAACAGGTACAATGAACCCCTCTAGACATTCCTTGGTGATATTCTCCATTTCCTCATCGTTCAATTTGTAATATGATTGTAATTGTTCCTTACTCTCAGCCCTGTGCGTAGTAATATATATGAAATGTTGATTTGCATGGAACTTAGCGATTGTTCTATACTGGTGCAAAGTGCGTGGAGTCATCTGTGGGAACGAATCAATGGAAACCTTCAGTTGCTAATAGTAGGAGTGGAACAATGCGTTTGACTTCCATTGCCTTGACATATCATTCGTATACCACAAGGTTGAGAACCTCGTGGCCAATGGTTCTGATGGTTCAATCTCTTGGAAGGTAGCTCCTTCGGACATTTTCCAAGCGACAAATGCAATCAACATGAGTAGCCAGCAGAAGTGGAACTCATATCCATGATCTTGTGCTTCACGACAGTCTTTATCAAGTTCATTGACAAGGTAACTCACCAAGTTCATATGCATCCCCTCCATGCATTTTCCTGCGAGGTCCACCACGAACCCGGTGACCTGTGTGGGGCAGTTATTTCTTACAAGCTTTCCATCTATGAGCTGGAAGGCAAGGCGCACTATGCCATCCTGGATAGAGGATACCTTGTAGCCTCACTTTCCCTTCTCAACTTCGTTGTATGATTCCTTTATGTGTTATGCCAGGGAGCGGTCTAAGGCCTTCCCTGGGTAGAACTGCTAAGGGTTAGGAGGATCCACATTAATCCTCCTGTCGAGCCACAGGTGTCCTCCATGATAGCACGACAAGAGGAGTTTAACGCAAGATTTAACCTCCTGATCTCATCCAAAATGAGGAATCTTCATGACATTCAATATCGTGGACTGCACCATCTCCTTAATCCACGATTGGAAGACTATGCGAGGATTTTTCCCAGTCATCTTCATCAGGTATCTATGAGGTGTGAGCATGGCGTAGTTCTTTCTGTTGCCGAGGTTGAAATCACCGTTATTCAAGGATGGGATCTGTCCCAACTAACTTCCCTCTATGTGTATCCCCTTCGGGATGTATGCAGTGATCAAAATGTACTCGTAGTCCCATGGGATGTTGTCATGGTTAACCAAGCCAGCCAAAGGAGGGATGTAATCCAGTAAGATTGGCAAGATCTTCTTTGCATTAGCCATATCGTCGCGATGTTTACTTCATTTCTCAGTCCCAGGGTTAGCACAACTAGAACTTCGTGTGGTCGAAGGGGAAGCCTGCAGTCCCCTAGTCGACGATGCCTGAACACCTTCAAAAATAGCTATGCCAGCCATAAACATCTTAAGGACCTCTTCGACGGACTTCTCTAACTCAGCCTATTCACCCAAGATTCTCTCTTTTAATCGGATAGGTTAGGGTAGGCGAACGGACAGATGGAGTAAGCAACGAATTGCGATGTCTAGGTTCTAAAATCATAGTTCAACACACAATCAGTTCTCAGATAATCATGGGGGGGGGAATTTGTCCCAACGTAGTGTCATATGGGTTAAATAAGCGAGCATCGTAACAGATTCTTCCAACGGCCAAGACTGCTTCCATCAATGCAAATTTTTCCATTATGACACGGTCTCAATGTCCCAAGCGCGGTCTATTTTCCCATAAATGTTCTTCCTAGCCGTTCCAGAGCGTCATTCTAATGATCGAGGCACCTCCAATGGTCATATAGCTTCATCGGGGCGAAGTCCCTTTCTATGTGGTTCTGTTGTTTTGGCGAGGTTCAAATTATGCAAACATGCCTCCTGTGAAGTCTTCTATGTAACTTCTTGTAGCTTTGCTATCTTGGTTTTCTTCTTACTGAGCCTCCTTGCCTTCTTTCCTGTGATCTGATTTTCTCTAACCTTCTTGTGTTTTTTCAACTTCGACAGTTAATTTTCTTGCCTTTTGTTGCTTCGACTCAACTTCTCATTCTTCTATCATTCGATACATATTTCTAGCTATGAAATCCCTTAGTTCTTGATTTTTATTTTCTGTAGCTTCTTCCTCTACTTTCCTTCTGATCTGATCCTTCTCGATCCAAGTTTTTCCTAACAAAAGAGGAAAAGGGGTGTTGTTCTCAACAAACTTAATGACTTCAAATTAATCTTCAGTTGATGTTCCATGGATGATAACAGGTACAATAGTAACTCTTCCACATATGGTTATCAAATTTCCTTTCAAAAAACCTATTCTTCCTAAGGAAGATACTATAGTAGGCTTTCCCAAAATTTCCCAAGTGCTTTCTATCATAATATTCACTGGTGTTTCCTCATCCAAGACATAGTCTATGTCGAAGTCTCCTATTCTTGTACTTATGTGTTGTTTTACCTTCAAGATTTCTGGTAAACTGACATCTTTGTGATCATCCATTACTTGTTTTAACTGTACTAATGTAGTCTGAACTTCCTCTGATTCTTTCCCTTGATGATTCTTTAACATGCTCTTATTTTCTTGTCTCATGCTCATTTGTTCTACTTTAGCAATCATTTTTGGACAATCCTCAACTTCATGACCAACAACTTTAGAAAAAAGACAAATAGGACTTGCACCAGGGCATTCCTTAGCAATATGTCCCGGTCTTCTACAATTATAACATAGGGTTAATCCTCTCTTCCTCTTGTACTGCACACTAGGATCATAGTGTTGGACCTGCAATCTACAAAAATTCTTTCTAGGTTCCTACATCCACTTGTTAGTCCATTTTTTTTTCTATTCATAGGAATAACATATCTTTCTCTATTTCTATCAAATTTATTCAGATCAACCCTTTCTTCTAACTTTACCCTAGCTTTCAGACTAGGAAAGAATCTATCAAACATAACTAGATTCATGCTTTTGAAACAAAAATTTCCATGTATCTTAACTCTATCAAAGCACAAATCTTTACCTCTTTCAAGACCTTACCTATTTTCTTTAGATCGGGTTTCATTCTTAGCACAAATATTTTCAAGTTGGGTAGAGTATTGTGCACTACAACAACAGATCTATGCATAGAGCTTCTCTTTACTTCAGTTCTGAGCAATCACAGTTTCAGGTCCTAGCAACGGAACCATTTGTTGGCACAGGGGCAGACCCAGGGTTCAACACTTCAAAAACCCACCAACAAAACCCTAACTATCGACCCTTTCGGCAAGACCTGCGAAGCAGGCTAAGTCTCACTCGAGGTAGAGGCAGGGGGGTTATAGGACTCAAGTGTTTGTAACCAAGATGGGACACAGATATGTGCTTATAAAATTCGCAAAGTACTTAGAATATAACATGCATTAGCTTATCCACTTCATTCACATCGCAGAACAAACCCTAAGAATATATTGGCGCAGTAATAGACAAAATACACATCGTAGTAGCATAAAATAGATCAAGCACATTCAACATAAATAAAACACTAATCATTCATAGATCTATCTATCGTTCATAACCATTAGTGCACTAAGCATATTCACGGCATAAACATCATAGCACAAAGAAAACCATCAACACATGATATGTGTGGTTCACCCCAGTGTGGGGCTACGTCCACCAACGACTTCTTCTTCTTTGTTAGTATTCAATATCTTACATTCCTCTGCTCCTGTGCACTAAGCCATAGAGCCAAGCTTCACACCAGACATGTGATCTCCGCATTAAGCACTAGATCCACTTTCCCAAAATTAGGTCAAGGAACAAAGCCAACTCCTCTACTAAGCACAGATCCTTACATACATAGTCTGTCGCAATAAGAAACCCAAAACTACTTTCCTCTTGCACTTAGCTACTTACTTTCTCTTCTTCCCTCTCTACATTACATTATTACACTTATTTATACTTTTACAATCACTTACAAAAGGCCTAATCATGGGTAAACCCATGGGCCGACATCCCATAAACCCTAATACAAACACCCTAAGAACCACATGATGGGTCCAAAATTCAAGTTATATCCCGCGATCTCAGCTCTGCCTGGGCACTCCATCCTCGACCAACCTTTCAAAGTCCAAAAAGGTGGTCAAACCTGACCAATGTTTCCTCAAAATTTGGTTGAGGGCCAACAAAGAATGCACACTCTCTCTACAAGATAAACAGAAGAAGCGTGGTTGGTATGTTGACAGTGGTTGTTCAAAACACGAAGAACATGTGAACAAAGACCAAGTCCCAAAGATCGCAAGATTGGAAATAAAACGAGATGAAGAAAATTCTACAGGGAAAAGGAAACATATCATATACAAAAAGATTTGTAAAATAATTGAAAGAAAAGAAGGACATGTAAATAAGGAATAGGTTCAAGAGATTGTACTTCCAGGCACTGTAGTGAAAGATGAATCCGCAGACAGAAAGAAAGAAGTCAAAGCTCAGAGAGATGATGAATCTACTAATGAAGATGATGATGAATACACTTCAGAGCAGGAATTTTTCTAATTCATCTGGCTTAGAGACTCCTAGATAATATGAATAATAGACAGGGGGAGTTTATGCGGTAGTTGAGAAAAACTAGAGAACCATCCTTGGAGAAAATTGAAGAATTTGAATAGATAGATTCAGTGCATTCAGTTAAAAGAAGCACAATATGATAGATTAATCAGTTGTGGTAGTAATTCATGATAGTACAGTGACATATGAGTCAAAATTATGGATAGTTGTGTAGCAGAGTCTTGAACAGTATGGATAGATATGGACGTGAAATCAGCTTTTCTGAACGGGGAACTTGAAGAAGAAGTATACATTGAACAATTGGTTCCTAGAGCATTATACTCTAGACTGGATAAATATTTACAGCAGGCAGGGTTCATAAAAGGAAGTGCAAACAACAAATTCTACATCAAGGTAACTCAAGATGGTATTTTATTAATTGAATTTTATATTGATGATATTATTTTTGGAAGTATTGATGACAGGTTAAGCCAGAAATTTGCAAAGGATATGCAGAATGAATTTGAAATTCCATTACTTGGATAACTATCCTTATTTCTGGGTCTTCAGATACGTCAAAGAAACCAAGGAATTTGTATTTCTAAAACTAAGTATATCAAAGAAATGCTAAAGAGGTTTGGAATGGAAGATTGCAAACCAATTACCACTCCTATGCAAACCAATTGCAAGTTGAGAAAATATGATGATTCAAAGTATACAGATGAGAGGAAATACAGGTCAATGATTGGTATCTTACTATATGTGACAACATCCAGACCATATGTAATGCAAACAGTTGGATAGGTAGCACAATTTCAAGAAACACCAAAGGAATCACATGTATTAGTTGTTAGAAAAAACAAGACCGCGGAGCAATAAAATAAAACAAATGCAGAAACAAAACATAGAAGACACACAATACAAGAGAGACACAGATTTACGTGGTTCACCTAGTGTGTGCTACTTCCACCAGAGAAATTGCCAGGTCCTTCCTTTATTATTATCCAACAAATGAAGGGATACAACCTACAGCAAAACCCGCTGTAACTTCCTCTTCTTTCTCTCACAGTCTCCTCTCTCAGAATACAATATTCACCACCATCCATAGCCACGATACATTTCCCTCATAAAAGAGGGTTGCCTTCTAGGGCAAAAAACCCTAACATAATCTCTACCATTAGATCTGCGACCTTATAATGAACGGTCCAGATTTACAATGAAATTACAATATACTTTTACAAGGCAATTTTTGCTTCGGGGGCTTCGCCCCCAAACCCCCGCTTGCCCCCAGACCCCCTAGCCGGGGGGATATCCCCCTTGCACTCCCCCGCGTGGAAGAGTGTACATACTTCTGGGGTGTAAATACTTCATGAGGTATAAACACGGCTGAAAGCAAGGACCTCTAAATCAGGAAGATAATCAAGCTCCACAACCAACAATCTCCCACTTGGAGACTGATCTCAAAAACTCCACCGCTGTTGTATATGATGGACTCTGAACCTTCTTGAACCTGGAAAATTTCTCATTTTCATCTTCATTCTTGAAGACCAACTGAAACTGAGCAGGAACTCAGTTTCTCCCTAGTTACTCCCTTTGTTAACTTGTCTGCAGGATTTTGTCTAGTGTGTATCTTTTCCATCTTCAATTGTCCATCTTCCAAGGTGGATCGTATGAAGTGGTACCTCAACTGTATATTCTTAGTCTTCAAATGGAAGGTTGCATTCTTTGCAAGGTGAATGGCACTCTGATTGTCACAGTACAACTTGTTGTTCTCCTGCTT
>ML816311.1:0-26319 GCA_009831015.1 Picea engelmannii | reverse complement strand
ATGCGAAGTGTGATCTGATATTCAAATAGATCAGATGGAGTACTAGACCGAAATAACCTTCCATGGTTATTAACAGAGCAACAAAGCAATGATGTAAAAGAGGTCATTCAAAGAATTAAATTTCCCATGGGTTTTGCTTCAAATATAAAAAATATCTTAACGAAGAAAGGTGAATTTGGTGGGGTAAACACACATGATTGGCATACCTTCATTAAGGTAATAATTTTGGTATTCATATTTATATATATTGGCCTTATAGATCTTTTATTTTTTTTTATTTTTTCTTGTCTACTTTGGTCTAAACAAATAACAATTCATTTTGTTGTTACAGTATGTTCTACCGCTATCTCTCCCAAACAACTTTGACAACAAGGTCAAACAAGTTATATATGATCTTGGAAAATACATGAGGTAAGAGGTAGTTGTGACTTATATGCAAAATGTTCTTTCAAATTATTGTTGTACTTAATGAAACATGTTTTACTTGTAATGTAATATATTATATTATGTTATGTTGAAACATGCTATTTTCTTGTGTCATGATCTCATGTAGATGGTTGTCATTGAAAGAAATCCATGAAGATGATATAAAGTATTGGAAGAGATAAATTCCTCGTCTAACGTGTGAAATGCAAAAGTATATACCTCCTACATTTTTCAATGAACAAGAACACTACCTCATACACCAAGTTGAGGAGATTGAAATTTGTGGACTTGTTCACACAAGGTCAATGTGGATGGTGGAGAGGCACTTGAAATCATTGAAGGCGTTGGTTAGACAAAGAGTACATCCCGGGGGTTCTATGGTGGAGGGATATATGGTATATCAATCCATGGTGTATATTAGTCAATATCTTCTTAAATTAGCAGCGCCAACTATGCATGCAATGGATCACATTTGGGATGTGAACTACATCAAAAAATTTGAAGATCAGGAGCCTCTGTTGGAGAAAGGTAAAATGAAAAAAATGAGAGGCAATATATTAATAATTGTGAAAATTTATATTAATAATACATATAAAGTTTCGTTTTTTGTGTATATGATCATACTCATTAATATATTAATATAATTTATTTCATAAATTATAAATATTTATAATTACCTACATATTGTACGTTATAACTAATATTTAATATTGGTGAATTATTATTTTTTTATTCAGTTGCTCAAGAGTGGGATGCACTGCATTTATACATTGCAAATAATCTTGACTGGATGAATGTATGGATTGAAGGATGTAAAAAACATAATGGAGGTAGGTTATCATGGCAACCACTGTCTGAATTGGTTAGATAAGCTCGTCGTAACGGAGATGCCAGTGTTACGCAGAGGAAAATTGATCTAGCATATGGTTTGAAAGATGGATAGGTAATAAAAATCGCCTATTTTATTCAATTATTTTATATTATATTAATGTGACTACATGTGTATTGTATTTTTCAGATACTTTCAAAGTTATATAAATATATGTTAATTTATTAATTGACAATGCATCTTTTACATATCTGACATATTGCAGTTGAAACACCACAAGTCTATGTGGTGAAATGGTCGTAAATTTCGCATCAAACAATTGGATGAAACCAGGAAAAATTATGATAGTGGGATAACTGCAGTATTCCAGGTTACTAATGTTCCCTCTAGGAGTGACAGACATCCCCGAGAATCTGAAAATAGATACTATGGGTATTTAAACGATATACTTGAGTGTGACTTTAATTCCTTCAATTTAGTTATGTTTGATGTCAAATGGTATAGGTTACGAATGCATGAACGTGACGAGGAAAGAACTATTATTCAACATGCCAACGGATTTCTAATGATTAAAACAACAATGTTTGAAAGAGGACATGATCGCTATGTTTTTCCAAGCCAATGTGAACAACTCTTTTACTCAAATGTTCTAGGTGAAAGGGATTGGTCATTTGTTGTTATATATGATCCAAGAGGAAGGTCAATTAAGTATACTCATTTACGGGAAGAAGATGATATTGACGATCAAGAATATGATTCGACAGATCACATAGAGCCGGAAGATCATGGAGGGTTGACAGATGAAGAAGACGAAGAAGATCATGATCCAGGCGTAGGAGACAATATTGCAATTCTTGATGATGATGTCGATGAAAATATGCTCGAAAATGACATTGATGATGATGATGATATCATCAATCCTTTCAATATCTTTTCAGAGCCAGATGATGATACAGATGTCGAGTTCGATGAAGAAGATCAAGATAGAGAATAAGGATGATTACATGGATGTTGAGGTTGGATTAGATACATGACTATATAATATTTTAATTTGTATGAATTATTCTCTTAAAATAATTTACTTTTAATGTCATGGGTTAATTACATGTTTTTAAGTTTTATGCGACGTTTTTATATCCTAGGTTACATGTTGTTTAATTATTATTTGAAACCTGAAAATAGTTGCCAATATACTAAAATGCGTGGTAGACTAAAAATATCATTTAGAAACACACAATTTAATGTACCTTCATTAATTTTTGTTTTTGTAGTTTCTATGCATGAATATTAATAGGACATTGCTTTCGATTATTTTCTATTTTATAGATTGGGTTTTGGGGATCAATTGAGACTGATGTGAGGGGGAGGGGAGGGGCCATGTGAGCTTCCACCTTCACGTGGTTGGCCTTGTTCAGTAGAGGATAAATTATTATTGAAACCAAGAGAATATATTTCATTTTTATACCATCATGATCGTATAAGATTTCATCAATATTGTTACATATTTGAATCTTCTTAGAATTGAGATTCGTTACATAGTCGTTGAAAAAAGACAAAAGACTTATGTAGCGGATATTTTTCATATGTTCTAGTAGATATGTTAATGATTCCAAGTTTCATATTTGTATTTGACTGAAGGTCCAGCTAGCTTGCAAAGTATCAATTTGAGATTTCAAGTTGATAAATCAAATATGAAATGAATCCAAGCATCATTTGATATCGTCGCAAGAGAGACGAATGTAAATAATCTTGCGATGAATTTGCTATACTATCGACGAAAAAAGTTCGTCGATAGTATAGTTAATTTGTCACAAGAATATTGTGTCTAATTTGAATGGTGTTACATGGTTTGCAAGGAGTGTATGGATTATATTATAGTGCAATGTAGTGTAGTCTATAAGAACAATATCTATGCCAAACCTCAAAATGGATAGTACCATATCTTGTTCGTAAGACAAATATTCTTGGTATGTTTCCTTTGTGGATATGGTGGCTCAAGCCCTTAGTACACATGATGCCTTACAATGAAATGTAACAATTTTACTATTAAATGATAATTTTATGTCACCCATGGTTAAGGAAAGAACTTAAGGTTCTTAGGTCCTATTTGAATCTTCTTAGAATTGAGATTTGTTACATAGTCATTGAAAAAAGACAAAAGACTTATGTAGCAGATATTAATTTGGTCTTTGTGTGGGACATTTTATGCCATTAGTATGTTTTGTACAAAAATAATGAATCTTGGGGACTACACCATGTTTAAGGAACGAGGATAGAGTAACGAGGAACGAGGAACAAGGAATGAGGAACGAAAATTGTACGAGGACTAGACATCGGCAATAAGGACCTGCGAATGGGGCCAACATTGAAATTTTTTCAAACAATTTTTGTATGCACTGAAATTTGTCATGGATAGACTATTGGCACACCTTAACGATATGGGAGGGTTTCTGGACTCAAATTTGAGTGACACACCCACTTTCTTCCTTCATCAATTCATCATGTAAACCATAAACCCTAATTTTCTTTCAAAGTACCCAATTTGGTTGACACAAGTTTTAGGATTTCATCTGTCTTTCTTCATTTTTCTTTCAGGTTCTACATTAATGTATATACAATGTATCTACATCATAGTTGTGATGAAAAATCCCTCTATTTCATTGATTTCTTAATCAACACCGTTAAGATACTAGAGGCGGGCAACAATGACATCTGAATGGGGCCAACATTGAAATGTTTTCAAACTGTATCTGTATGCATTGAAATTTAACCTGGATAGACTATTTGCATGCCTTAACGATATGGGAGGGTTTCTAGACTCAAATTTGACTGACACACCCACTTTATTCCATCATCAATTCATCATGGAAACCATAAACCCTATTTTTCATATGTTCTAGTAGATATGTTAATGATTCCAAGTTTCATATTTGTATTTGACTGAAGGTCCAACTAGCTTGCAAAGTATCAATTTGAGATTTCAAGTTGATAAACCAAATATGAAATGAATCCAAACATCATTTGATATCGTCGCAAGAGAGACGAATGTAAATAATCTTGCGATGAATTTGCTCTAAGCAATTATATTTAGGAGTTATAGGTTAGAGATGTTATGAGTAAGAGTAGTTAGGGATGAAGTATTATAAGTCTTATAGATGTTAGCGGTTCAACATTATAGGGGCCATGGTATTAGGAAGTATAAAGGTTATAAATGTTAGGAGTTAATATTAAGGGTTGTATAACTTAGGTGTTAAGAATGTTTTTTTAGGTATTATAAGAAATATGGTTTTCATGAGTTATAATGCTTTAAGTGTTAAATATTATAAAGTATAAGAATTGAGGGTGTGAAGTTATGGGGATGAGGATTATATGAGTTATAGGGTTTAATGGTTATAGTTGTCAAAGGTTATATGGATTAGAGGTTATATAGATTATATGGGTTAGAGGCTCTAGATGTTAACATGTAGGGGTTAAAATAATTAAGGGTTGGGATTTTTTGGATTAGGGGTTATATGGATTAGAAGTTACAAGGATTATATGGGTTATATGCTATAGATGTTAACAGGTAGGGGTTAAAATAATTAAGAGAATTAAGGGTTAGGATTTATTGAGTATTATATGGGTTATATGGGTTAGATGTTATAGATGTTAACATGTAGGGGTTAAAAGAATTAAGGGTTAAGATTTTTTGGATTAGGGGTTATAGAGGTTAACAGGTAGGGATTAAAATAATTAAGGGTTAGGATTTATTGGATTAGCGGTTAAGGGAAGAGGTGATATGGGATAACTTGTATAAAGGTTATACAAGTTTTAAGGGTTGGGTGTTAGATATTGTTAAGGATAGATGAGTTAGGTGTTGACGATCAATGATTATAGGGGTTGAGATTATAGGTTCAATGTTATATATTGTTAAGGATAGATGAGTTAGGTGTTGACGAACAATGATTTTAGGGGTTACAAGGGTTAATGATTATAGGGTTGACATGTAGGGGTTAAAAGAATTAAGGGATAGGATTTATTGGATTAGGGGTTATAGGGAAGAGGTGATATGTGATATATGGTATGAAGGTTATAAAAAATTTAAGGGTTGGATGTTAGATATTGTTAAGGATATATGAGTTAGGTGTTATGTTAGGGATTATGAGCGATAATTATATATTAGGTGCTATGGTTAGGGATTATAGGTGTTAAGGTTATAATAGGGAATATATGTGGTAAGGTTATAATAGGGATTATAGGGATTAAGGTATCTCATGGAATCTAGAACACACCACACCGACTGATGGGTGGCTTTGGGACTGTTACCCTTAAAGGGGAAACACACACTATAGTCAAGAGAGGGTGTATTTCCTTTGTCACATTGCAACCTTACAAATAAGTGTTGATTATTGCATTATAGGCTTCATCCACCAATAGGTGGTTTATGGATTTCTCCTATTTTTTTGTACATTGGCAATTGTATGACCAACATCCTTGGGTGTTCTTTAATTGGGAGGAAAAGTGACCAAGAGTGCATATTTACCAATAGATATGTGTACCAATTGTACAAGGTTTGGCTTGCCCMAAGAAGTCGACTACTCATGATGATTTGGAGACAGGTCCATATTGTGATTTATTGCTTCCATTGTATTTAACTTCTATTGTGTATTTAAGGTAACATTRGTTATTCTATTTAAAGAGGAAAATCATGATTAAATTTGTTATTTCTTAGATAGAATAATTATAAAAAAATCATCRTAATAGACCCATGATAGTAGGTTWCCWCACAYTAAACAACCCAAGAYAACCTATTGTTGTGGGCCTATTATGATGAAATTCCACAATTATTTATTCTTTAAAGCAACACACTATTTAACCACAATTATATTTTCAAATGATAATAATGAAAAAATGTTAGATATATATTATAACCTTAACAACAACAAAAGAAATAAATTAGTACACTGAATTGTATTTAATAACCTTGAGAAGTCCACCTCCTAGTGAAATTTAAGCCTTCTATAGATAATATAGCTAGTGGTTTAGGAATATACACTTGCATGTGATTTTCCTCCCAACTAATGTATGACTAGTGGTATTGAAAAACCCCTTAGAACTAGGATATCAAGATCAAGACCAAAAACTACATAGTTCCTCATAAGCCTCAACAAAAACCAGACCAATGTCAAACAACATAAGTGTAAGACATGGACCTCCTATTGGGGGATGAAGCCTCTAGTGCAACAATTAACTCTTCTCCATAGGGTTTCAATGTGATAATTGAAAGATACTCTCCCTCAACTATGGTTTACACACCACTTGTAGGCTTATGGTGCTCCCACACCAATCAGGAATAGGATGAAAACATCCCATAGGATTTGGTTTATCCAAGATCTATCTAACCACCAATGGAAATGGGCATTCTCTCTATCCCATTCCAAGGGTCATTAATCTAGAGGGAAAATTCCACACAATGCAAATCCTAACAATATAACACAATTACTCCTTAGAACTAGGATATCAATATCAAGACCAAAAACTACATAGTTCCTCATAAGCCTCAACAAAAACTAGACCAAATTCGAACAACATAAGTGTAATACATGGACTTCCTATTGAGAGATGAAGCCTCTAGTGAAACAATTAACTCTTCTCCATAGGGTTTCAATGTGACAAGGGAAATATACTCTCCCTCAACTATGGTGTACACACCACTTGTAGGCTTATGGTGCTCCCACACCAATCATGAATAGGATGAACACATCCCATAGGATTTGGTTTATCCAATCTCTATTTACCCACCAATGGAAATGGGCAGTCTCTCTCTCCCATTCCAAGGGTCACTAATCTCGTGAAAAAATTCCATACAATGCAAATCCTAACAATATAACACAATTACTCCCTTTCACACACAAGGGCCAACCCCTCAAAATATCAATCCTAAATGGAAGCTATCACCTTCCTTAAATAGGTTAGATATAGTTAAGGTTAGGTATCATGATAGGAACTCCCAATGTGACATGATTGGCCCCCTGGGGCTACAAACTCTAAAAATGTTTAATATCATACCCAAGGATATCCTAAGTTCATAGACAAAGGTATTGAGAAACATATTCCATTTTTGGAAGAGTGCATCATCTCCAACAACCAATAATTAACCATTCGAGTTTCTCCTCACATCTAACAAATGCCAATTAAGGTCTCAAGAACTGAATAACTCAATAACACTTCAACACTTGGAATGTTTTTAGTAGTCACATGTGTGTATAATAGTGTTTAGGTTTCTCTCTACAACTGATGAATTTTAGTGCAACTATCGAAGTAGGAAATATCCAACATTCATCCAAACTTATTAAAAGTAATGCTAACATATAATCAATGGAAATATGTCAAATAACACAATGAACTCAATGATCAAAATTGAGTGTAATATAATTAATGTACAACACATTGTAATAATAAGTGTGCATAAGATAACAGTGTGTGACACATCCTAGTCATAAGTAAGAATAACATAACCATGTGGAACACATCCAAATCATAAGTGATCATAAGATAACCATGTGTGACACATCCTAATCATAAGTGAGCATAAGATAACCATGTGGGACACATCACATGAACATCAATATATCAAGCAGAAAGTTGGGAATGTATCTAGATAGTATTATCTCAAAAATTACCATAACTATCACAATAGTAAATGCTAAGTCAAAATGTGGGGCTTACAATCCCTCCCTTGAAAGAGTCATGTCCTTGGAGCTAAGTTTCCATATAGAAAATCTATCAAGAACTTTCACCTAGGTATCAAGCAAACAACATTCTCAAAAGAGTTTCCTACTAAACCTCAACTATTCAAGTAGAAAATGTGACATAATATTAATTCATACATTTTCTTGGTGACAGAAGTGTGAGGGATTAAGGGTGGTAGGTTAGGTTTTATGGTAACATGTGTTATAGGGGTAAGGGGTTTTAAGGGTTAAGAGTTATAAGTCTTATTGCTTAGTGGATTAGTGTTATCGGGGTTATAATATGAGGATTAGGTGTAAGGCTTTATATGGTTATGTTTTAGGGGTTATAATGAATATGTGTTAAGGTTAAGGAGTTATATTGGTGAGGGGTTAGAGGTTATAATTTGCTGGTGTTAGGAATTAAGAGTTACAATTTATATGAGTTATTTGTAGGATAAATTAAGGTGATAACCATGAAACTTAAGGTTATATATGTAATTAGGTTATAGGGGCTTTAGAGGTTATAATGCTCAATGGTTAAGGTTTATATTAATTCTAGGTTATAAAGGTTAAGTGTTAGGGGTGATGGGTGTGTTGGACACACCTACCACACTTAGAGGAGGGGTGAATGAGTGTGGGGCTCTTTTTCCCAAAACTTCCCTCTTGCACAAAACTTCTTAGTTAACATTCAACATTTATTCATTACCCATTGTTGTCATTTATAACCAGTTCGATGTGAACATATATCAACAACATATATCAACAATATATCATCAACAAGTCATCATCAAAAGGAACACAAATGACACAAGATGTATGTACAATTTTTCTTTTTATTATGGACAACAATCTGGGGGTTTATCAGCAACAACTGAATAGAGTGCAACTCTACAAGAGCACTAGCTCTATAGTGCAAGACTCAACTTACACCCTCAGCACCAACTGGGATGAGGCAACAATCCTCAACAGATATCAATCTATCAACAGGTACACGACCTTTCAGTAGTGCAGCCAGCGTGTGCAGGCGCCCTGTCTCACTACAGCTCGTGTATGCATGTGCCCAATGTATACAACAACCTACGTATACCTTCTGAGTTGTTAGGGTTTGTTCTTCAAGATCAACTCAGATCATCTGCAAACAATGTATCATTCTCTTCTATCTCTGACTGTCCAATCTAACCACCAGCCAGTCACAACACATCCAAGCTCTCCAATATCTTGCTCATGCTCCACAACAAATCAATATGAATGCTATATCAATCATGTATAAACAACAAGTATACCATAGAAATCATGTCACCACTGAATCACAAGAGTATTTCTCACTCCATCAACCAAATAAACCAAACTGAACCACATCATAGAATCCATACCAAGAATTCCCTAAGCATTCATAACAAAACAAACAATAGTATCCATCAAGACAATAAATAACCATACCAGTGTCTTAGTGATATATCTGAGGCCACGAAATGGAGATCTGGAACCTGCCTCATCATCCAAGAGCTTGGCACCATCTCAAACACAAATCTCCATGAATGTATCCACTATATGCTCCATGTACACAGTCAGCCCACGTACACACTCACCCTATACATAGTCAACCCGCGTATACCTTCAATGTACATACACCCTATACACAAACAACCCGCGTGTGCATCAGAAAATAGGGTTTTCTGTAAATCCGAGAATTTTTTCATCAAGATCTCTGACATTGTCGAAACATTGATGTGTCCATGAGATCCTCCTCTCACTCTCTTCCTTAGAATAGATCTTCAATCATTCTCAAGAGATCCACACCAATAAGATTCTCTCACATGAAGCTCTCCATCAATACTCCAAAAGATATTCACAAGAAGCTCTCCATTGATCCACAAAAAGGATAATTTACAAGAGACCATAGCTATTTTATTTATACTTTCATCCTCTAGGTCACTTAACCCATTTTTAGGTTACTTTACCCATTTCTAGGTCACTCAACCTATTTTCCTTATTTTAGGGTTAACTACTTTCTATAAATAGAAAGTTCTCCAATATTTATCATTTAAATATTCCTTCTTGATTTTGTCACCTCTCTTTATTATTTAAATAATGATTTCTTCTTTTAGTTCACTTTGACTTCTTTGACCTTGGGGGCTTCAAGCCTTCATATGGGGGTCCTTCAACTTCATAGAGCCATAACTCTCAAACCGTGAGGAATTATGTGACATTCCACATACCACCGGAAATGGCATGAAAGGCACTATCCATCTAGGATAGTTTCACCAACAAATTCATTGATATCCGTATCATTATTCCACATACAAGAATGATTCCTCCAACCATTCTTCTAGGATAACTCAATCCGCAAAGCGTCTTCCCATGAGGGCTTTCACCATAAGGGGACCACTTTGGAGTTCATCCATTTGTGCACCTTATCAATCATGATAAGACAATAATGATTCATCTTTTCATCTATGCATCATATCAATGATCCATATTTATCAATTGGTTTCCACTTTGACATCTATCATTATCATCAAGGACAATACATATACATTGTTCATCAATCATCAATCAATCAATTACTTGACATCAATCAATCAAACCATTTTCATCAATGACATATGATCCAACAATATCCCAAATAATCAAACCATTGGCATCAATGACAACATGATCCAACAATCTCCCCTTTTGGCATTGATGGCAATACCAACATTGATGTCAACTCCAATTACCAATTATTGATGTCAACATGTAGAAAAGGCATGCTCTTCATCAATAGTCAATGTGACTATCTCTCCACATCAATCTCTCCCATCAATAGACATCAATCACATCAATGTGATTATCTCTCCCCCTTTGACATCAATGGCAAAGGGACATTCTCCTCTTGGGGTTACTCCCCCTGTCTGAGTGATTTTGATCTTCCTCTGAATAATCTCTCCCCTTTTGAACAAGGGATAACACTCTGATGTAATGCTGAAAATACATCGAACATACTCCCCCTGTGACCATCGATCCTCTTGGAATCATGCCTCTGTGCTCTTTCTTCAAATGTAGGGCTCTTTTCTAGGTATGCATCTAATAAATATCTCCTCCTAGAATCATGGGAAGAAGAATGAATCCCCCTATAGGTATGTCTCCCCCTATCTTCTTCTGCAATATCAAAAATATGCTATCATATAATGATCCTTGGACCTATCCATATATCAACCTTGTTCCATACCATACATCATGAAGCAAAAGATTAACCAAATACATCATGTGCCAAAATGTGTGCTCATCATGCACAACACCTTTGTTCAACAACCATGTACATCCACTACATGTCTCAATATTGAGCCCAACCACATGCAAAATGCATGCACCATGATATCCAACATGATCCCATTCTCAACACCAATCATATGCTACCAATAGTACATCATAGGATATATTAATGAAACTTGAATTATGTACAAGCCATGTATCCCATCATCCAATAGATGAGCATTTGATCAGCATCAATCCATACTCATGGGTTAGTGCCATGCACCCAAGATTTATTTTATATCATAAGCTTGTGTGATCTAACGTAGAACCATGAAAACCTGCAGAAAACAGTGTCAGAATCTTCAATAAACAATGTCAGACCCTGCAACACAGATTTATATCATCTCATCAAGCTACAACGCATGTGCATTGCCTTTTTCCCAAGTCTTTATCACATATACGCGGCCTTCTGCACAACAGAGTGTGTATGTACATGACCTATCCAAGTTCAACCAGCGTATGTACACGATTGTCACCACTGTCACCCATGTATGCCTCAGTAGATGACTTACTTGAGCTTCCCTTCAGTGTTTCCTCCTATTCTGGTTGCTCTGTCTTCTTCACCCACTTCTATAGATGACCCTTCTCCTCATAACTTGATCTCTGAGAATCCATCTTTTCAAAGATGTCTCTCTTTCTTACTTCATTCCTTCTTCTATCCATACTATGTGAAGTCCTCATCATGGACATTCTTCTTGTGTTCCAGCACTCTTGGGATTTGTGTCCAAATCCACTACAGCTGTAGCATCTCATGGAGTTACAGTGAACATCAATGTGTCCTACTTGATCACATCTCCGACACTTTGTGGTGTTATACAATCTTCCATTGTATCTTCTTTCATAAGATCTACATTCAAAATCTTTGTGACCATATCCATTAGATGAATAACAATACCAGTGAAAAATACTTTCATACCTTTGCTTGGGTGTCCCAAGAATAGTTTCCTTATGTCTTCCTTGCTTTGTTCTTTTGAAAATTTCCTTGCCTTGTATATATGGTTTCTTTGCAACATTGTCTTCCTTCTTTGATGGACTTACCTCATGATTCTTTGAGGTGCTTGCTTCAACATGTGTATCTTCTCCTTTGTATCCAAGACCTGATTTATCACATGATGATCTTTGACTTTCCAAGATCTCATCCAAGATTCGTGAGCTATTCAAGAATTTGTTTGACTTTTCCACCTTCTTTATAAGGACAACAATTTTAGCTTCTAACTTACAACATGATTCTTCCTTTTCATTTATTTGAATCTTCAATAGTTCCTCTATTCTTTTGGCTTCTTCAATTTGGGTTTTGAGATGGACAATGGTTTCAAAACTTTTGCTAATCTCATCATCTATATTCATATCTTCTTTTCCATTCTTTAGTCTTGTGTTTTTTTCTTCCTTTTCTTTTAATTGAGTCTTATAGCTCTCTTCTTGTTCCTTGATCATTTCTTTTAACTTCAATATGTTCCTTTGACACCTTCTAAGGAACTTCTTAGTGTTATCTAAAAGATAGTTATAGTGTGTATAAAAATGATCACTTCTATATCTATATAAACCTTCTTCAATTTCCTTTTGAAGTTTTAATAGATTTTATTCTATTCTTTTCATGGGATAATTACCATCAAACTTTACACAAATTGTTTCTATATATTCTTCTTCACTTGTAGAGAAAAAAGCATCATCATAATCATTGCAATCAAGGGCTTTTGAGGGTTCTTTACCTTCATTTGAAGTATCTTCACTTTCTTCCTTTTTTCCAACATCAACACATAATTATTTGCCTTCATCTTAAAGATCTTCCTTTGTGTTATCATCACTTGATTCTTTATCTTCACTTGAAATGTTTTCAAAATCACATTTAGAAATAATGCATTCAAGAGTTTTTGATGATCTTGATGGAGTGGTCTTCGATTTCTTCCTTCTCATTTTTTCCTTGATATGTCTCCTCTGCTTTAGCCATAGATCCTTGGCGGAAGTGCATTGTCCCATGCTCTCTTTGATAGGGCTTGAGAGTCCACTAAGAATGGTCTTGAGAGATAATGCATCATTCTTCTTTCCTTCCCTTTGAGCTGCAAACTTTGACTTGTTCTTTAACGAAACTGATCCACCAATGGCTTCCTTCCAAATAGGTGTTCCCATTGTCTTCAAATGTAATCTCATCTCTATTCTCCAAGTATAATAGTTTTCCTCATCAAGGATTGGAACTTCATCATCCATTTGTGTGTCTATGGATCTCCTTCAAACTTGTTAAGGCTTCTAGTGAAGGCCCACTCTGATACCAATTGTTGGACACACCTACCATACTTAGAGGGGGGGTGAATGAGTATGGGGCTCTTTTTCCCAAAACTTCCCTCTTGCACAAAACTTCTTAGTTAACATTCAACATTTATTCATTACCCATTGTTGTCATTTATAACCAGTTAGATGTGAACATATATCAACAACATATATCAGCAATATATCATAAACAAGTCATCATCATAAGGAACACAAATGACACAATATGTATGTACATTTTTTCTTTTTATTATGGACAACAATCCGGGGGTTTATCAACAACAACTGAATATAATACAACTTTACAAGAGAACCAACTCTATAATGCAAGAGTCACCTTACACCCTCAGCACCAATTGAGATGAGGCAACAATCCTCAACATATGTCAATCTGTCAACATGTACATGACCTGTCAATAGTGCAGCCAGCGTGTGCACGTTCCCTGGCTCACTACAGCCCGCATATGCATGCGGCCAGTGTATATAACAACCTGCATATACCTTCTGAGCTATTAGGGTTTGTCCTTCAAGAACAACTCATATCATCTGCAAACAATGTATCATTCTCTTATGTCTTTGACTTTCCAATCTGACCACCAGCCAGTCACAACACATCCAATATCTCCAATAGTTTGCTCATGCTCCACAAAAAATCAATATGAAGGCTATCTCAATCATGTATAAACAACAAGTATACCATAACAATCATGTCACTACTGAATCACAAGAGTATTGCTCACTCCATCAACCCAATCAACCAAACTGAACCACATCATAGAAGCCATACCAAGAATTCCCTAAGAATTCACAACACATCAAACAATAGTATCCATCAAGACAATAAATAACCATACCAGTGTCTCAGTGATAGATCTGAGGCCATAGAATGTAGATCTAGAACCCGCCTCATCATTCAAGAGCTTGGCACCATCTCAAACACAAATCTCCATGATTTTATCCACTATACGCTCCATGTACACAGTCAGCCCGCATACACACTCACCCTATACACAGTGAGTCTGTGTATACCTTCAATTTACACACACCTTATACACAGACAGCCCGCGTGTGCATCAGAAAATAGGGTTTTTTGTGAATCCGAGAATTTTTCCATCAAGATCTTCGACATTGCCGAAACTTTGATGTGTCCATGAGATCCTCCTCTCGCTCTCTTCCTCAGAATAGATCTTCAATCATGCTCAAGAGATCCACACCAATAAGATGCTCTCACAAGAAGCTCTCCATCAATACTCCAAAAGATATTCACAAGAAGCTCTCCATTGATCCACAAAAATGATGATTTACAAGAGACCATAGCTATCTTATTTATACTTTCATCCTCTAGGTCACTTAACCCATTTTTAGGTTACTTTACCCATTTCTAGGTCACTCAACCTATTTTCCTTATTTTAGGGTTAACTACTTTCTATAAATAGAAAGTTCTCCAATATTTATCATTTAAATATTCCTTCTTGATTTTGTCACTTCTCTTTATTATTTAAATAATGATTTCTTCTTTTAGGTCACTTTGACTTCTTTGACCTTGGGGGATTCAAGCCTTCATATGGGGGTCCTTCAACTTCGTAGAGCCATAACTCTCAAACTGTGAGGAGTTATGCGACATTCCACATACCACCGAAAATGGCATGACAAGCACTATCCATATAGGATAGTTTCACCAACAACTTCATTGATCTTCATCTCATTATTTCACATACAATCATGGGTCCTCCAACCATTCTTCTAGGATAACTCAATCCACAAAGCGTCTTCCCGTGAGGGATTTCACCATAAGGGGACCACTTTGGAGTTCATCCATTTGTGAACCTTATCAATCATGATAAGAAAATAATGATTCATCTTTTCATATATGCATCATATCAATGATCCATCTTTATCAATTGGTTTCCACTTTGATATCTATCATTCTCATCAAGGACAATACATATACATTGTTCATCAATCATCAATACATCAATTACTTGACATCAATCAATCAAACCATTTGCATCAATGACATATGATCCAACAATATCCCAAATAATCAAGCCATTGGCATCAATGACAACATGATCCAACAGGGTGTAATAAAGTTAAGGGGTTGGAATTAAGAGTTACAGTTTATATGAGTTCTTGAGTTATTGATTAAGTTACCAGGCTCTTTCGATCACAACCTAGAAAGACTCCTGGAGTGATAACAGAACCAATTGTTGGCTAACTTTTAGATCACAATAGATCACGACAGGCTCATATTCCTCTTTCCTGACAGCAAATCTCCTGCGATCTTGTACAACAAATGTTCTGCAATCTAGCTAGAACATGACCACCAAAGAAGACAATGAATGATTCTTGACAACAGTTTTCAGGGTCTATTGGCGGTAACAACAACGATATGTGACCTCCCTTAAGCTCTGGTAGTCCGAATATGTGACAATTTGCAAGAAATTCCTTGCGAACGGTGGCAGCGATTCAATAATCAAATCCACAGAGGCGACTTGCTCTCTCGTGCAATTCTAGCGAACATCAAATTCTTCAGCATCTTAATAGTAACAATGATCCTTTAATGCAGTGCACCCCCTTAAAAACTCTTCAACAACTTGAAGATGTGACCTCCTCTACGCACAGCGAATCAGATTTTGACGGACGGCTTCTCCACGCAGCAGATTGACGAATGGCTCCCAGTGAGATAGACGGATGGCTCCTCCATGCAGCAACTCAGCAATCGCTAACCTGCTCTGATTATTATAAGAGTGTTTGGTCACTTTGCACACAAACCTATTACTAATAAGTGGTAACAACATAAATTTGGGTGTTAACCCATAATGTTTTCAATCTGCCTTCTAGGTCGCACTAACCATTGTCTTTGACCATCTCATACAAAAGGATGTCAATATTAACAAGATAAATGAAATCCTTGTTCAAATTTAGCTCTAATAACAAGATAAACACCAAATTGTTGTATGAGACCCCCTTGTTTTGTATACCCTACCCCCCTCTAGATTTGAACTTGTGACCTCTTAGGAGAAAACACATGTTCTTAACCATTACACCCACTATAATATATATATATATATATATATATATATATATATATATATATATATATATATATATATATATATTAAAATTAAAAAACAAATGGAAGAGTACCAAGGAATTTGTCGTTTGCAAACATCCATTTGACCATCATAGGGTGGAATTTCCACCTTGTTCTTGACTCAAAGAGATTATCATATATTCAATAGTGATATTGGAGGGGGGTTATTGCTTAGTTTCGGATTGGATGGAAACCACAACAGAAAGTATCATACCTAGTTTTAATTCGTACACAATATTAGAGTATGACTTAACTAATTAACTCAAACTCAAATAAATCAAGTGCTCACTATCTAAAGATAGGCATAATGGATTGGGAAGCAAATCAATTCCAATTTTCATCAATAGGGTGAATTGTACAATGAAAATACAACTAACCAACCAATTAACCTCTTTACAATATTATTACAAAGTACAAATAATCTAAGGTGAGACAAAGAATAATCACTTAATCATACTATTTATTTTACAATAAATTATTTGGGATGGAGAGGGAAGATGATCCATCATCATTGTTGGTGTTCAATGCACACCAATCTATTGATTTGTCCAATCACATCAATGTGTTGCTTGGTTATGTTGTGTTATCCTCAATGAATTCATATGCTAGTCTAAGCAACCAAGTTTGACATCAACACAACATTGTTTTATCACTCTAATCCACTATAGTTGTAATATGTATTCAAAGTTATTCTTATTACACTATTCCATACCTTTGATATAACCACCAAATCTATGTATCCATACTTAAACAAAATCTAATTGAAATTATCTTTAACATGACTTAAGAATTATATATTTAGTTGATTTTTTACTCTTTCCAAAAGCTTATACCTAATTATTTATCCAATTTATGAAACCACAAACTCATGTTGATGTATTAGTATTGTTACTACTTATCAATCAATTCTACAAAATGGAATGGTTGCACTCATTATATAATAGGAATTGCTTAATTATTCTACTTTTTTGACCTATTTTGGTCATATATTTACTATTTTTGATGTGATTTCAATTTTAATTATGTATGTGTCCAAAAAGTAAAACAATTAAACTACTCCGTACACAATAATAACATAGTCATTTGAAGATAACATTATAAAAAATAAAAAAAATAAAAAATAAGTAGTTGTTCAAAATCCATTTCTGAATGCAGAAATGGATTCAGCTTGCTGAAGCTTGCTGAAAAACCAAAGGCATTCTAATTATATAAAAATATTCACTCAAATATAAGGATCTAACAATTTCTCACCAGATTTAGATTAAATGTCATTTTGTAAAACGTTTAAACTCAAACTTATTTAAATAATATGATTTATTATTTCGATATTAACATAAACCTGTGGCGTTGGAATTGCCATATTCTTCTTTGCCAAAAATCTCGTTCACTCTGTCATTCAGCTTTGCTCTCATAAATTTGTATGAATGATAAGGTACGATAGAACTGCATGCCAATAGTTTCCCCGTGAGAGTAATAAAAGAAGTAGAGTATACACATTAAATATCGCTCCTGTGCTTGATCTTCCGTCTCAACATATCCGTGAAAATCATAAATGCCCATTTCACTCATCAACACGAACACACTAATGGACTGGTAAAGAGAACTGGATGGATATATACATGAAATGTACCTCTGGTTCACAACTGTCTGTAGAGGCAGGGCTAGATTTGGGGAAGATAAAAATGTTGGCAGTGCTGACACAAAAGAATCCTTTTAAGAGCCATTATAATATTAGAGTCTTTGATTCAGTCCAGGCCTTTTATCTGTTTAATGTTGCATTTAATGTTTTATCCACTCTGAGAGTGACTTCAGTCCCACTGAAAATGGAAAGCAAAGTGGCAGATATCTCAAGTGTGTCTAGATTTGGTGGGATGGCCAAAATAAGTGAGGCATATGCTATATACAGAAACATCATTGTTCAAACGCCGTTTAAGATTTAGTAGGTGTGGCTAATATTTAGTATAGTAGATACTCAGATCAGTAAAAGGCTTCGATATGCCCTCTGGAGTTGAGACTGCTTCAGATATGTTCCAACAAAACAATATATGTTTTTAAAGTATTGTATAAAATTTGTATAAAATATTCAATATTGGTCGAGAGAATTATATTTTTTTTGGGTGGGTTAGTTTGATTGTTTGAATTTTTTAATCGACTGTTTTGTGCTTAATGTAGCAAGTTTCAGGATTAACTTTTGGAGGTGGCTTCCTTAAAATTCATTAATTTATTTTTTATATTTAGACACAATTCAAACTCAAAAAACTAAAAACTATAATGATGGTAATCCCACCTTTCAAGGAGAATATTATGATATTGGGCACTCTTTCTGTAAACAAACAACAAAAATCCATTAATTTA
Source organism: Picea engelmannii (assembly GCA_009831015.1). Taxonomy (NCBI): domain Eukaryota; kingdom Viridiplantae; phylum Streptophyta; class Pinopsida; order Pinales; family Pinaceae; genus Picea; species Picea engelmannii. The sequence goes on along the minus strand of ML816311.1, from coordinate 7,340 downwards.
CTTTTTATATCATTTAAGTCCTAAATTGGTCATTTTGTACTATTCAAAATAATGGAAAGGAACTTGAAATTTTCTGTCTAAAATCTCATAAAAATCATTTTAGATAGATGAAATTGTAGATATCAATTGCACAATCCTGTTACACAATCAGGTATTACTGGGGGTATTTGAGGGTGTTAAATTCATTTTTGTATTAAAAACAATGATTTGATCATTCAAAAATTGCACTTTTGTCAAAGATTGTTTCACATGATTTCAATGATGGCAAACCTAAAAATATCAAAAACATAAAATATTTAACCTTTTCACTATTTAAAAGCGGTAGTCTAATCTTGTAGCGAACTTCCCTCTAATATCCAGAATCTGAAAATACAAAAAATTGAATTTCCTATCAATCCAAAAAAAATTATTATGTGAATCAATTTAACCCTGCACAAAACTACCAAGATTATTGTTCCACCATAAACAAATCATGGTACAACTATACCTAAAATTGTTTTGTCAATCTAAAGCTGACTGACTAACACTCAGTGCACGTCAGCGAATCAAGGATTAGGTGCATTTCGGGCCAATGAGACTCTGGTCCAATAAGTTTGGGAGCATTTCTTACGTAATTGGGGTACAAGAGCTCATAAAATTTTACCGAGTTTTTGCATCCAAATTTGGGGAAATGCTAACTGCATTCCTGCCTAGGTGAACACATGACCGTTATACAGTTGTATGCGACACTACTTAATGGTCCAAGATTTCAGTCATGCTTTTCATTTGAAAAGCAATAACTCTCAGTGGCATTGCATTGGCTCTTAAATACAAGCCCTCCCGCCCTTCCTCCCTCCAGACTATCTATTGTCTGCTGCTAGTGACTGCCTTGCCTTGTTCAGTTTCTGCACCTTCAGACTGGTAGAAAGATGGGACCTTTGCATGGCCTTTTTCTGTGTTTTTTCTGTGTTCCTTTGGCCCTGGGATTCACAATTATCCTCCCAGACTCCCCCGCTGATCTGCTCAACACCAACACGGACAAGGCCAACACAGACCCAAAAGAGCAGAGTGCAGTCTATGAGATCATGACAGCCACGGGGAATGGATGGGCAACTAGTATCCCAGATGTGTGCAAGGGGAGGTGGCATGGGATTGAATGCATGCCTGATCAGTCCAATGTCCTCCATGTTGTCTCTCTGGCATTTGGGGCCCTATCAGATGACACTGCATTTCCCACCTGTGACACAGATTCCTTCATCTCCCCTGCCATAACCCATCTGCCCCATCTCAAGAGACTATTCTTCTACCAATGCTGTAAGGGGAATCCCCAGCCCATCCCTAAAGCCCTAGGGCTACTGAGCAATTCTCTGGAGTCCTTGGTATTGAGAGAGAATGGGCACGTGGGCAGTGTCCCTCCAGAGCTGGGTAACCTGACCAAACTCCACACTCTAGATCTCCATGGCAATAATCTCAGTTCTGTCATCCCCACCACACTATCTAACCTGACCCATCTCCAACTCCTGGACCTCAGCAATAACAGGCTTGCGGGTGGGATCCCCAGCCTTGAGCCCCTTACAAGCCTCAACATCCTAGACCTGCATCTGAACCTGCTCTCCGGGACGGTCCAGGTATCAATTGGCCATCTGAATTCTCTGGTAAAACTGGATCTGAGCAGGAACAGGTTATCCGGTCCAGTCCCAGCATCAATCGGCCTTCTCAAGAGTCTAATTTTGCTGGATTTAGGCCACAACTGTCTCTCTGGCCAGCTCTCTGATTCTCTTGGGGACCTGAAGTTCTTGGAGGCATTGATTCTGCAAGGGAATTCGATCAGCGGACCAATACCGGAGGCCTTCGGAGGCCTAGAGGAGCTGACAATCATGGCCTTATCCAATGCAGGACTGGAGGGGGTGATCCCTGAGTCCCTGGGAAGGCTGACAAAGCTCAGAGTTTTGTATTTGGATGGAAACAAGCTAAGTGGATCCATTCCCACAAGCTTGGCCAAGCTAGCTCATATCAGTGAGCTTAAGGTGAATGGCAACTTGCTGTCAGGGCCTGTTCCTTTCAGCAGACAATTCATATGGAAATTGGGGAGGAGATTGCAGTTAGGTGATAATTCTGGTCTGTGCTATCAGCCCAGCAATCCTGGGGAGGAGATCGACTCTTCATTTCTGTTGGGTATCAAACACTGTGAACTCAAGACGACAGGGCATGAAGTTTCAGCTGAAGCAGTCGCTCCTAATGTATCTCAACTGCCAATTATATCTTCAATATCACGTTCAGCGAAACATTATGAAGCCTCTTTAGCTCATATCAGGTCATTCTATTGGCCTTCGATGGTCACCATCCTGATAGTACTGGCAGCACATATGTTGCTTCTTCCATGCTAACAAATATACATACATATATATATGGTGTTTTAGAAATTAGCAAGTATTGAGAGCCACAACAATGTAAAGACAACAGCATGTAGTTTTACAATCCCAAATCCTCTGGGTTATGGTCTAATGGTAAGTTTAAGAATATTTGGTTAAGGTTCAATCACAGAGCTTAAGCCTAATGGTAAGTTGAAGACTAAAATTTGGCTAAGGTTCAATCACAGAGCTGAGGCCTGCATAAATAAGGTGTTTTGTAAATTAGTAAGTCTTGAGAGCCACAACAATGTAAAGACAGCAGAAAGTAGTTCAATATCCCAACTCCTTTGGTTATTGTATAATGTTAAGTTTAAGAATATTTGGTTCTAATGGTGAGTTAAGAATGTTGGCTAAGTTTCAATCATAGAGTTTAGCACTGCATAAATAAGGTGTGGGATTATTTCGAATTCATTATTCTCTTTAAAAAAGTATTAAATTTGAATAACATAAAATATATATTTATTAAAAGAGGTACACCTTGTTGCAGAAATAACTATAAAATATCCATTTAGCACTTAGTTCAGAAATAATTAAATACAAATATAACAAATACCTACTTGTTATAAGCAAAACATTGTAGAACAAACTAGAAATGGTGCTTCAATTCCCTGAAAGTATTAGTGAGAATATGCCATGTGCTTTGAAGGACAAACTTTTGAGTCTTTAAATCTTGAAGGTTCACAATTGGTGATGATGCCATTTTAAAAAAAATAGAGATCACCATTCTCAAAAAGATTCTTCCAAACACCTTCCCAATTTTCCTTTGCTCCATTTCCAACTTAAAGTGATTTATTGATCTAAGCAGAGTGATTGATTTATGCTCAAAACTCAACTCTTCAGAATGCTGGGCACTTCAAGCATACCTCAAGCACTTCAGTAATCTATATCAAGCATACCTCAGGCACTTCCATACCTCAAGCACTTCAGTAATCGATATCATTTGTCCAGATAAATTTTAGCTTTAAAAAAAGTAAATTGATTATTACAACATCTATATCTTTTGTCCAGATAAATTTTAGCCTTTAAAAAGATATATTAATTATTATAACAAATATTATCATATAGCAAGCATACAAACAATGGCAATTACCTTAAAGTTAAAGCAAAGGATTTCAAGGTTGATTGTGCCTAAATAGAACAGCTATGTGTATTTCTTGAAAAGAGAATGATTCTAACTCTAATACATAGACAAATCAAATCTTTTAGCAAACTCTCTTTAAAAGGAGACTATACATGATACCGCATTTTCCAAACAACATACAAATTGACCACTTGCATGAGTCACAAACTTCTTTATATTGGAAAGGACACATGGAATCAACATCACCTAAAACAGCTGCTTTCCAAAGGCTTTGTTGAAGAGAATGTAGCCATGAGGACCAAACAAAACTCCAACATTCTCCAGCAGCAAGGCAAGCCCAAAATAGGCAATTGAGAATCTCAACCTAACCATAATGTGGACAAGCATCATCATTGAAGCCCAACCTTCACAAACACTCCCTATAGGGTATGCCTTGGAAAACTAAAACCTTCACAAACACTCCCTATACGGTATGCCTTGGAAAACTAAAAGCCATGCAAAGACATACAATTTGAAAGAAATTATAAAGTTCCACATTAAATGAAGACAATTCACCCACTTGGCTTCCTCGTCTTATAGGCTCCATATTTTGTTCAACTTCTTTTAGGAGAAGTGATCACTGAGATACTCATAAATCCATTTAAGTTTGTAGATCCATATAGGTATATCCTACCTCCATAGCCAATCTCTCCAAATAGAACCTAGAGTAAATAATGATTGAGTTTGTATATCTCATGTAGTGGAATCAACCATTGGATACCGTGGATAGTAAAACAATCAAGACCAAATTAAACTGAAATCTCTCGCCAAGTTTTCCATGATATAGCACTATTAACCCATAGATCTCTCCACCAAAGACTCTCTTTCTTAGACAATTTTTTTGGGAGGTCCTTGTCAAAGTGATCTAGAACCTTCCATATCCAAATTGAATGAGAATTGTCAAAATGAGCTAGAACCTTCTATATCCAAATTGAATGAGAAGCAAGATTGAAACCTTTCAAATACCATTCAATGATGAGAGGAAAAGAACTGCCTTTTCCCATGCTTCACATAATCTTCAATGCAAGAGCCACTAATTTTCAAATCCTGAGCAGTGATAACATCCTATAGTAGAAAAGAGCCTCTAATTATTTTAACATGCTTCCCATTAAAAATTACATGTCTGGGCAATAGTTTCCAAGGTTTATCACCATAAAGATTAGTATTGATACTAAGAGGGTGGTGTGGTTGAGGCCTTGGTGCCACACGAGATGGTCATATGCTAAGATAAACCTTAGCTAAATAATTTGCATGTATACCTTATGACATTCTTTCTTTTTACATTATTTAACAATTGACAACTTGGCAACACTAGGTAGTAGGTGTTGATACAACAAAGTAACATACGCTTCCACACAAGCAAAGTAATTTGTAGATAGCTTGGTATGGACAATCGATTCTTCAATTCTCGACATTTAAGTTCATTCATAATAATAAGGAAGAGGTGTCCTCGAACCATAACTCCTAATGGAAAGCATCCCCAACATACCACTCAACCAACGAGCAATAGACATATCCTATGGTACTATGTGATCCAATTATCTAACAACTTGTGTCATTTCATCATTATTTTTCCAACATTTATCTGCCCTTTCGAATGAATGATAATTTTCTATACAAGGTTATCATCTTAAGATTGAATTGATGTGATACTTGTGAAAGAACATTTTTCTTTATTATAAACAATGCAATATTCCAACCCAATAGGGGTTTGTGGGGGGATTTGATCTTAATGTTAGATCCAAGATTACTCATAAATTATGATTGGGTTTGTGGGGGGATTTGATCTTAATGTTAGATCCAAGATTACTCATAAATTATGGGAGAGTATAACACTAGAAAGTTATAAAGGGGAGCTAAGAAGAATGGATAAGGATAAGATTTTTGGTCTGTAAATTGGTGTGGATATTCCAATGGAATAGTTCGTTACTATAGATCTTACAATATCATTAAGTATTTTATTATGCAATTTATTATCTTAGATATAGTGCTAAAAATTATGGAAATAACTAAAACTGAAATGAATGAAACAAGAAAATGACCACACAATCCACACAAATGAACAAAATATGTGACCTAGGAAACCCAATATAGGAGAAAACCCATCTAGAAGGTGAGGCCTATGCTTTGCTCTATTTTTCTCAGTTATGGAATGCAAGTACTCACTATGGAGTTGTCATGGACTCTATGGTCTGAATGGTTGCTACAATATCTTCTACGTCATTGTTTATGCTTCAATATCCCACTCCTAAATGCTCTGCTCAACTATGGAACAACAACAATACCAAAATAATGGAACCCTTATCTTCTTAGCGACCTAATATTTAACATAGCCTAATAGTCATATAGGGTTAGGGTTAGGGTTTTTGCATGCCTCAACCCTCGTGTTAGGGTTTTGAACCCTCTAGAATATTCTTAAAATTCCACACATGACTAGCCCCACATGTGTGAATAATGGGAGCTGAGATGGCATCCACTTAGTATCATGGTGATCAACAGGGTAGTTCAACTTGAGGGAGGCATAAATTCCACATACAAACTCCAATTGAGGTGATTTTATCACTGCTGGAAATATTTTTCGGTGTGTAGAAAAACGTTGAGTAGCTATAAATAAGCTTGTAAAGTTTTGACTAAAAAAAATGTCATTTGATGCCTCAAACTAGCTCTAGAAATTTCCATAACCCAAATCACCAAATTGGGACCTAACCCTAAAATGGGCCTTGCAAGGCAATTTCTCCCATTTTTCCACCCAGAAAGTATGAAAAATTATATAATGTTTCTTTCCATATCATACTTCCCCATTTAAGGAGGCTTTTGGTCCCCAAAAAAGTTCACTGAATGAGGTGAGGAGATTTTTCCTCTACCGTCTCCCTAGAGTATCATTTGGCCTTGCTTGGAAATTGGCCTTTCAACCCAACCTGGTAGAATTCATGCTACCCCTATCTAGTAGTTCTAGACTTTTTCTACAAAATTATATCTTTTTCCAACTCTCCTTGAGCTTCTGGTGCTAATTCCTCTATGGTAGGTATGACTTGCTCGTCAATTTCCTAATCCAACATGGAAGGCTCATAGAGTTTTAGAGTTTCCACATTCACTACTAAGTAAATGCACATATATGGGGGTAGACTGAGTTTGTATGCATTATCACCCACCTTCTCCAATACTTGAAAAGGACAATAACACAAACCCTTGATCTTCTTACCAAGATCATATATCCTTTATTTGTTCAGATGCAAACAAAATTTGTCTCCCACCTTAAATGTTTTCTCGATTTTGTGTTGATCATGTTGGACCTCATACTTTTCTTGTGACTTCTTCAATGTCTCATGTACTTGCAATGGATCTATCTAATATTTTCAACAATTTTTTCTTGTTTCAATGCATCTCATGTGATGTCTTAAGTCACTCCTCCTTGTTATCCATATACAACTTCCAAGGGTGAAGGTGGAAAATACCCAAAGAAAGTTTCAAATGAGGACATACCAATAGAAGTGTGTTATGCTCTATTATAAGAGTATTGAATATAAATCAGATTTCCATCCCAAGTCTTTGGATGCTTCTTATTGTAACTCTCAAAATTTGAACCAATTTTCTATTGACTACATATGTCTACCCATCTGTCTAAGGATGAAAAGTTGTCGATCCCTTCAACTTGGTGTCCATCTTCTCCCAAACTATAGTCCAAAATGTTGAGATTTGGGTACCTTGGAAAGTGGTCCCTATGTGTTTATGAGTCTCTAAACACAAAGGGGGAGACTATTACCCTTGTACTTTACTTTATGATTCTAATTTCACTTTGACTTAGGAGATTTAAGTCAAAAGTGAAATAT
>ML816310.1:93160-106351 GCA_009831015.1 Picea engelmannii | reverse complement strand
TTTGTTGGGTTTTCTTACCCTAGAGGGTTTCCCAGGATAAATGTTGTGTCTCTTGTGATTGTGTATTTCTCAGTGATCTTGGATTATGCTATTGTTATCTAATGAAATGCAAACATCTATAATAATGGCTTAAACATTAACATACTAAGGAAGAAGATGATAAATACATGCCATATTTATTTCAACTTAATTTATTTTCATAAATGGGACACTTATCTTGTCAATCTAGAGTTGGTAAACTTGTGAGGCACATTCATTGATATGGGAGAATTAGCTTAGAAATTTGTTCTACAATCCTTTAAACTAAGAAAGAAATCCAAACTTGAAAATGATAATCAACTACTTAATGAAATCTAGAAAGTGCAATCTTACTTGATCTGCAAAACTTGAACAAGATCTTATTCTTTCTGCCTTAGTTTCTCACAGATCCACTGGTAGAAAAACAAGTTACAAAGTGAAATTGCTTCTTCATGAGAAGGCTCTTGTAACAATACTCTATCAACTAGTGAAGTTTCAAGGTTGGAAAGAATGTTTTAACACACATGCAGAATGAAAAGAATGTAGATTAAAATCTAACACTTTCAATCTTTAAATATCATAGCCTCATTGATAGAAATTTAGGTTGCAAAGTGAAAATTTCCACAATGGTTGTGGGCTCTTTGCAACAATACTTTGTTGACTTGTAAAGATTGTAGATTGTGAATATGTCTATCACTTATTCAAATGAAAGGAGTTCAAAATAAAATATAACTTCTTCAATCTAAGTTGATCATAGTCCCACTGGTAGAAAAACAAGGTGCAAAGTGAAATTTACCACAATGGTTGTGGGCTCTTTGCAACAATATCGTTGACTTGTGAAGATTGTAGATTGTAAGAAGGATAAATAAATTATCTAACATTCAAATCAGATATAAATTGCAAGTGAAAACCAAAGTAAAATTTGAACTAGAAATTAGAGTGGTGTTATATAAACAAAAGAGTAAAACAAGTTACCGAAGGAAGAAGATACATAAATCAAAGCTTATGCATAACAATGTACAACAGTGACATGGACCAAAGAAAGGGGACCCTCCGAGCCTGGTTCATGCACAAGAAGAAGAGGAACACTAACAAAAAAAAATCAGAGCCTCTCTATTATGCATAAGATCATTTACAAGCTGAGTTCATACGTTTTGTAATTCAAATCCCCTTGTTATAAAACAAATTTCCACACCTATGCATTTGTGACATGGCCCAACCCTTCCCCTAGCTTTCTAATCAAAATCCCTTAATCAAAATTGGTGACCATATTGGGGAGTCTCCTAGTTTGGGTCGGTTGTAGGGTGTTTTGTGTGTCCTTTTTTATTTATGTGATATTTCCAAGCTTTGTTGCAATTTTTTTGTGATCTCGAAAATTTTCCATAAGTTTCTGGGAGTCTCCCTATTGAAGGTCCTTTTTATTTTTCAAATTTTATAGAGTTATCTGTGCTTTTTTTTTATATCATTTGTGGACATCCGTGCTTTTACTGTGTATGACCTGCAGACATCAGTGAGGATCAGTTCACATAGTCGTGGGCCTATGTGCAATTTTTGAAAAAAAAATTATGTCTTCTGTCTCTGGGAGATTCAAGGGATTCTCCAGGTCATCTTTGGCTTCCCGAGTTTGTGATTTCTTTGTATCACTGTGTTAAGTCTTTGAAAACCTCTAAGTCACAAAAAAGATCTTTATCTTGGTTTCCAAGTGTTCTTGGCTTACTTTTAGCTTGGATTTTAAAGAGAAATGATTTTCATTTTGAAAAGAAAAAAAACCCTCATGGCTTGGGGGGAATGAATCGTGTATCCTAGAGTTTCTTTTAGCATATTTTGTTAGTTTTGATTTGATAGAAAGAAAAAGAAAAAAAACCTAGTTTTTTTGCTAGTTAGGTCTCTTTCTTTCTTTGCATTATTTTGCATTGTTATTTGAAAAGAAAAAGATATTAGCATAGACTTTTGTTTTCTTCTCATCTGGAAAAAATTTCAAAAGAAAAGTAAGAAATAAAATCCTTTTGTTTGCCTCTTTTTAATTTTGCATCATAAAAGGAAAAGAATTGTCGAGGAGATTTCCCCTCCGAAGCTTGATTAAGCATAATAGAGAGATCGTATATTGGGGGTTTCACTAGTGCCTTTACCTCCGTGAGAGGTGATGCTTTAGAAGATGCAGGATTTGTTACCCTTCCCATACGTTTGATCCCGACTATCATCTGAACCCCCTAGACATTGACTGTGAGTTGGTAACCTTAGTGTATTTTCCTAGGGATCTCAGAGCTGATTGTAGGGGCTTGTTGTGGTACCTGGGGTAGATTTTGTATTTCACTTTTCAGTACTGTTAGAGGGTTCCCCACGAAGCATGGGTACTTGCATATAATAAGGATGGTTAGTGGAGGTTGATACAATTGCTTCTCACTCATTTTTTCATTGGTCCACGAGACTTAATCAACCCTTGCTTTCATCTGGAAGGTCCCTTTCCACTTTTTCATTTCTTTGAACTCAGGACCTCATCCACCTGGGCTAAAGTTTTGGAGAAGTTGTTTTCCTGTGATGTTTCTCTTAGGAATTTTAATTAGAGTGCTTCTTTGTATATTTGGCCTTAGGTTGTTTCAGTATCACTGCTTTTGGATCATTGATTCATGGTGGTTGACCAACCACTCCTTTGGACGAGAAGGACCCCTGGTATTTCTCTTGAAAGCATGGAGTTACCTCCTAGAAGGCATGGGCTTTTATACCATTGGTTCGTCAGAGTTAGTGCGTGAGAATTTTATGGACATGAACAATCCTTCGAGGGTCGAACCTGTGCATAAGAAATTCATGGACAAATTTTTGGAGGATACCAACCAAGGGACCCCTACCCAAGGGGATTCTTGTTCTTTTCCTTTCTGTGGAAACATTGGTGCCCCCTTGATTGCCACTTTTAACATTCATGGGTTGAATGTAGGACTACTAGTTTGGTTGTGGACCACTTTGAAGGTCACAAATGATCTTGATGCTTCTCAAAATAACACCTTATGTCAGGGGCATTGCACATATTTTGATCCTTCACCTTTTGCATCCACAAAGTTTAGTTCTCGTCCTCCTCCCCCTTCTAGTGAAAGTCTTGTTAATAGTAACCATAAGTATTAAAGGAATAGGAAGAGGAAGATTAAAAAAAGAAGTTACCAACCTCTGCTAGTCAAGTTGGATACTTGTCACCATCCTTTGCAAGTCATTCTCGGGGCAAGTGACCAACCTCTGCTAGTCATGTCGGAAGCACAAGCCCAGTCATTGCAAGTTATACTGGAAACAAGTCACCAACCTCTGCGAGTCATGTTGGAGATAGGTAATCAACCTCTGCAAGTCATGTTGAATACCAACAACCAACCTATACAAGTTATGATAGGGGCATGAGTCCAATCAATGCGAGTCATACCAGAATTACATCAACAACCTCTGCAAGTCATGTTTAAGACAAGCAATCAGCCGCTACAAGTTGTGCTAGGGGCACTAGTCTAGTCACTTCTAGTCATATTGAAAAAACATCACCAACCTCTGCAAGTCATGTTGGAGATAAACTACTAACCTCTACGAGTCATGTTAGAGATAGGTCAACAACCTCTATGAGTCATGTTGGAGTCTTGTCACCAACCTCTGCTAGTCATGCTGGGGGCACACAACCAACATTTACGAGTCATGATGGGAGAAAAAATCCAGTCACTTCTAGTCATACTGGCATCGATTCATCGACCTCTGTGAGCCATGTTGGAGTTTTGTCACCAACCTCTACTAATCATGTTGGAGACGTGAAACCAACCTCTGCTAGTCATGTTGGGGGAAACCCAACGACCACTGCAAGTCATGCTGGGGGCACTAATATGGTTGAGAATCCTAGATGTATAGGACATAAGCCCAAGTTCCCTTGTAAGATTTGCAAAGGAAATCACATTACTCATTTGTGCCCTACTATTTTCGTGTTACGAGAATAATGGTCCTTGTTTGAAGGCCCTTACAGTTCTGATTCATCTTCAGTTTCCCAACAATCTATTCAATCATTGGTTGATGAAGTGGTCGTGTTGATCCAATATTCGGCCGAAACCACTCTTATTTTTGGGGGTGTTGCATCTCTTGACTATTGTGTCTCACATCCTATTCAACCAGTGGTTGCACCAATGCAATCTTCGATCGATCCCACTCTTCTCTTGGAGAGTGACAAGTCTAAGGAAGTGGTCTTGCCAATGCAATATTCGGTTGATCCCACTCCTCTTTCAGGGAGTGATGTGTATTATGACCATGTACTTAGCATTTCCATTTTAGTACCTTTTGAACAAGGGGGCATTCCACTCTCTTCTAGTACGCTCCCTTAGAGTCTTAGGATGGTTTCCTTTCATTGGAATGATCTTGTAGAGCCTCGCCTTCCTTCTTCTGCACCCTTACAGATAATGGTTGGAATTGATTCATTAGGAATTCACCAAAGTATTGTAGATGAAAGATCCTCTGCAAGTCCTTTATCATCCTCAGCTTGGCAAGCTTTGGGTTCTCCCAAGATTGTATCAACTACTAGTGAGCTACTGGCTTTCAACAGAAGACCTAGCGAATATCTAGGTATTCTTCCTCAGTTTCCTATCACGTTGGGTGGGAAAACTGTCTTAGTTGATCTGTTAGTGGTGTCAGGCCCTTTAGACTTTAACTTACTTTTGGGCGTGATTATGTGTATGCAATGAATGTTATGGTGTTTACGCTCTTTCCTGTGATGCATTTCCCTCACAATGGAAGCATAGTCACTATTGATCAACTTTCATATGATAATCTCCATCCTGGTTCAACTTTACCTTAGGTTTCCCCTTTGTGTGTTCCTAGTGTTCGAGTAGACTCTTACCCGACACGGGTGAATTATGTGGCGTCTTATCCTTGGTGTTCAACTACTCCTGAGAAGGATCCTTTACAGTTACGTTCTCCTTCTCGAGACAAGGTCTCGACAATTGATCAAGTGTTTTATCCAATGGAGGCATGGGAGCCCTTGCTTCCCCTTATTAGACCGAGTAATCTAGTATTTCCTCTTGAGTCTGACCTTGTTGTTTGTAATACCTCGAGCCCTGGTATTTGTGAGTTGTCGAGCCCCGGTTTCATGGATGTTGAGTTGTCTTTAGATGAGGCCATCCTTGAAGCTATGATTATAGATCTTCGACCTCATTTTGAACTTGAAGCTTTAATGGTTGGTTACCAATGAAACCCTTGACTTGAGCCTAACAATGGGCTCTACCTGGAGCACTACCATGTAAAGTTGCAAGTTTGTGCAATCCTTTGTACATATTGTATTTTTAGGGTTTCCAGTTTTCAAGTTATGTATCCCATAATAGTTGTTTTTATCATAGGTTTTTATATTGGACTTATTAACTTCTAGGTAAGTGTTTTTGGTATTATATACAAGACTTTGGAGACGTTTTCTTTGGTACCTTTTCTTCCATGTCGATCCTTTCTAACATGTAATGATCTCGAACCTGGCATATAGGTTAGATTTTCCCCTCCATGCATTTTTTCATTATTCGTTTCTTGATTCATTCAACATTAGGATCGACCCCATTGAGTTGTGATGTGGAACCTTCTCTTTTTTTAAAAGTGTCATAATACATGTGGTATATCCTACCTTCCATGGGCGTCCTAGCTTAGAACCCCTTCGCAATTTGGCGCCCATGCTACAAGTTTTCTATTAGGCTTGGGAGTCCTGTTTAGTCCCGCCATGGCATTGCGTTCGAACTTCATTATTCTTACTCAATATTCTTCTAGCTATTACCTACGATACTCCCTCCATTATATGTTGCCCACAACAACATCTGTTCCTTTGTCACACTTGGTCACCAACCATGAAAAAGGTACATCCTGGAGTCTCAATTAAGCTCTTTTCAGACTCCTTAAAAATGAAAAGATTGTCGAGTGAGCTTGTTTTCTTTCACACTCGTTAAACAAATTTGAAAGGATGTCTATTTGGTACAAGTTTACCCCCTTTTTAGACCAAATGGACTAATTACAAAAAATGAATACTCTAGTCAACATTGACTAGAAGAGTTCTCCTTGGTATTGTTTTACACTTTTTCAGGCTCGGGTGACTAAATTTACAAAAAAGAACATGAGGTTGAGTTCCAATTGCATTGCATATCGACTGCTCGTGCTTTTAGGCCTAATGTCGACTTCATCATTCCTTTGTTGAACCAATTGCTTATGCATTCCTATCGGTTCATATCCTTGCAATTTATGCCTTTGTGACTTGACACCTTATCCCTAGAGGAAGCATCCCCCGAGTGTCCTTATCCTGCACATGCTTTCCTTGCATTAAGCATAGGTATGTTGCTTGCACTTTGGAACTAGTTTGCTTGCGCATGACACTCGTTTCCTCCATTGTACCATAGCATTATTTTATTCTTTTTGAGGCTTTAATAATATGAAAAAGACCAAAAAAATAAAAATAAAAAACAAAAAAACCAAAAACAAGGGGGTGGGGGGGGAAGAGTCCATCTTGTTTGTTGGCAACAATTTTGTCACCCTTGAAAAAATCACAATCTTGAGTCAGTATGTCATAATTTTGGGTCTAGTATGGATTTATGAGACTTTTTCTCGTTGTTGAGTATAATCTCCCTCGATCGGTTATTCTTGCCACCATATGAGGCGTTTAATGATGCCTTCTATGTCACAAATGTATCTCAATTTATAGTCATGCTTCCTAAGTCACATAATGAGTCGTGCTTTTGTTCAAGGGAAGTTTCAGCCTAAGTCTACCATTCTACAATTAGTCTATGACCTTTCATGTTGACCTTCCCAAGTTAGTCAAGTCTGTCTCATCATCACAAGTATCTATGTCATTTACTCATGCTAGCATAGAAGGACCCCATTGAATTCTTGTTGGAGGGTCTTCTCTTATCGACTCCAACACATTGATCTGAGAGTATGACCTAGAGTTTCATCCTGGGCCTATTTCCATTATTGATAGGTGACCTTGCGCTCAACAGATGACAAACCATCATTGGTCGCTGATGGAGCGGTTTCCCTTGTGTTCGATGTCAACAAAAATCATCAGACATAGGGATTCATGCGGTACCTGGTTTCCATTTGACCCCATTGGCGGATTCCCTGTCTTTGTCAGTAGTCTTCATCATTGGCTACTATTCAGAGAGTCTTTTTTGTGCGTTATTCCATCTAGTGCATGTTAAAGTTGTACCTCAGTATAGTCCTTACAATCTTTTCGTCTGAGTCCTTCCAAATATTTGGCCTTTTGCTACCCCTCATGTTGGATGATGGAGGATGCCTTAATGCATTCCTTCCAACATATCGCTTCCTATTGACTTCAACACATCTTGGTCACCAATTCTGATTAAGGGATTTTTCCCCTGTGACTTTGGGTCATGTCACAGCAGAGCAAGACTGAATTCAGAAGACAAAACCAAACCCAATCTATAACAATGCATACACGAAATAACTACTTTTATAAGGAGAGAGAGAGAGAAATAAAGAAGGAGGTGCCTCACACCTAGAATCCTTCATTCGATGTTGATCCCTATTCTCGCTTCTCGAAGCGCTCCTGATATCTGTCGGAACTAGCCTGCAATAGGAAACCAAGAATATGTTGCTACAAGGTACTTATACATTCAAATAACATATATCACATGCATAGATTCAAATACATATGGAAGCCATTAACATATATCACTACAATGAACCAATAAACACACAATAGGAGGGAAAGATAACTCTTCTATTACCAACAATGTGAGAAAGGTAGTGGCAACCTGATCCAACCTTCGGTACTGGTTTGGAGCCATCTTCCCTAGGTTCCTCCAAGACCTTCAAGCATCAATTCAGCGATGAGGCTCTTCCTTGGATAACTCAACAGAGATAGGAACACACCCTATAGTTATTTAGAGAAAGGAAGGAACACTGGAAAAGGAGTTTCCAAGTATGGGATTCTACTCAGATAATGAAGGGATTAGGGAAGCTTGCTAAAATTTTGCTAGCATGATCTTGCACCTTAGTTATCCATCCTCATCCATGCCCTCAATGGTGCATTTATACCATGCTTGATAGGTTGGGAAGGTTGAATTCCATTTAGTACGAGCTCAAGGATGTTTAGAAACGATCCCAACTGAAAAACCTGTCCGGAATTGTGGAAATATTTTGTTTTTCATAATTGTTAAGGGAATCTACGATTTTCAAGCTTGCAAGGTGAATATTTTCGTATGTTGCATGAAAGAAACCTGCATATATCAACAAAAGTCAAGTTTTTTAGGTGACTTTCATGAGGGAAGTTTGGGATTTTGATTAGAAATCTAAGGAAAAGGGTAAGGCCATGTCACAAATGCATAGCTATGGCAATTTGTGCTATAACACCCCTTAAGCTTCATATTTAATCTTATTTATACAAAAAGTAATTTAACAGCTGAGCCAAGGAATACTCTAATGGATTAATGATGCAACTGATTAGATCCTAAATTTGTTGAATCACTCCATTCGACATCCACGACTGTAACAAAAAATCTTGGCAGATCCTCTTAAAAAAAACGCCCATTCACTCTACCTCATGCACTTTTTGAAAAATTGGCTTGCTTAATTGGGCATGTTCTTCAAAAAACCAATGTCTTGAGATATCCAAATTTGGTCTCATCACTTCGGGAATCATGGTTGAAGACCACTTCCTATTTTTGCTACTAGATATTTTCTTGTAGATACTCGAGTTGACCAAGGTGTTGACTGAGGGTTTCTGGGTCAATTTTTTCGAATCCAAAGGGCATATCACCATAGTATGAAAGTGCATATCATGCTCCATGTGCCCATTTCCTCTATATCATCTTGCAACCATGCTATCAAACGATAGATTACAAGAACACAATTATCCCAGTAATTATTGGTAAAAATAAAGTTTTTAATCTTTCAACCTTTTGATTTTGAAAATTAGAAATAAAATAATTTTTTTTATCAGATATGCTTTTATAAGCATTTATTAAACAAAGAATGATGATGAAAATGTCAAAAAAAGAGGGAAAATGGACTAAAAATAAGTAGGTGGAAGTGATTTTTAAATGACAAAACATGGTACCAACAATTTACTTTCTTCAAAAATTGTTTTTGAAAGTTTGCTTATGGATAAGGTCTTATTAGAATTTCCCATTGAAAATATTGGGGCAGAAGTAGGAGGGATAGAAAATACCATAGATCAAGTTCACAAGTAAGAAGGGAGTCATATGCCTTGTCGGTGAAGGAATTTGGATGCCTTAGTAGAAATCATAATTCATGTTAGTGGTGGCTCCCCCTCTTTGTCACTTGTGTTGGCTTTCATAGAAGTGTCATGACAATGTTCAGATTCATAAAATAGTTGTCTCCCCACATAAATGAATAAAAATGATCCTCTAAAAACCTTGATGCCAAAAGCGAATGGGTTGGAATGAAAGGGAGAACAGGGTTTAATTTAGGGTAGTGGACTTGCCATTAATCCCAAGAAGGGCATCCTTCCTACCCATTCATAGTGGTGGCTCCCCCTCTTTGTCACTTGTGTTGGCTTTCATAGAAGTGTCATGACAATGTTCAGATTCATAAAATAGTTGTCTCCCCACATAAATGAATAAAAATGATGCTCTAAAAACCTTGATGCCAAAAGCGAATGGGTTGGAATGAAAGGGAGAACAGGGTTTAATTTAGGGTAGTGGACTTGCCATTAATACCAAGAAGGGCATCCTTCCTACCCATTGCTCAATAAAAAGAAGGGAGAGAAATTATCAAATAAAAAGAAAATAGAATAAATGGGACCCTTAGAGTTGGGACGACTCTTAGTAAGGGTTACAGAGGATGGTTTTGTTCTTAAACATTAGGGATTTGAATGCACCCCATGAAAAAGATTCCATCGAATGTCTAGTTCATGTGCATAACCAACCATGTTAATGATTCAATAAACAAATATATAAGGAGAGAAATTGAGGAATGTGTTAACTCCTATTCTAAATGGATGGAATTTTGTTGTTTATGACACTATAGGTAAATAATGAGGACCAAGTGTCAATTGAGTATAACTTGGATGATTGAGATGAATGATTGTTATCCTCCCCACCCAAATACGACTCCCTTAAAAATAACATGAATAAATATATTGTTGTAATGGCTTCAAACCTTGTTTCCTTATATATGTGTTGGAAATTTTCCTTTGATTCAATTGAATATCAAGAAAATTGCTTTAAAAAAAATAAAAAAATAATGAAGAACAAGGTGTGAAAGTATTGGACTACGGTCTAAGGTTTTCTTCGGTCATGAGGACTTGGACATACGCCCAGGTGCGGGGGCCGTAGGGCCCCAAACTTTTTTCGGCACTTTTTTTCGACTCCCTCTTCCCGCTTTCCGTTTTTCTTGATTACCCACAACACCTGTCAGGGAAGGAGATCTAGGCTAGTACTTATTATACAGACGTATTTAACTTACTGTACAGATAGTCCCCGAAGGCAATTTGACTTTAGATTATGAGCCAAGTCCCACACATGTGCGATCTTTATACACACTGAGTTTCAGGATCGACGATTGCAATCGGCCTCCCCATCACACCCAATCCAAGAATTCTGTCAAAATGGATCTCCCTTGGTTTTCGTGCATGGGGGAGTGGAAGGAACTCAGTAAAAGTTTAATGTTGGAACTAATTCTTTAGGTGCACTTCACGAGGTCGTCCCCTCTACCACAGATCCTGTCCATACTCGTGCCGAGTTTTTTACATTTGGTAGGAAATCTCCCACTCCTAGTCTTAAACAATCGGTGTCCTGGGTGGTGGAAGAACTTGGTTGTCCTATGGCAGAATAAGGGAAAAATTCCCCCCTAGGGTCTCCTTCTCATGCGTCTGGACGTAAACACCCACCGAAGTGTATCAAGGAGAAAAACGATGTGGTACAAATGGTGGTTAGAAAGGATATTCCAGTAGATGAGGTTATGCGTTGTGCGGTTCGATCCCTAGTGGGACATTTTACGGGAAAGACTTCAGGGGAAAAATCCCGACACTAGTGGCAAGAAAAATAGTGGAAACCACTGCTCGAATATATTCCAGAGACCCATGTCCTATGCTCAGGGATGGATAGCATTTATTCTGAACTCAACAGAACACTGCGAAGCACTTATGTCGAAACAATGGTCCTGGGGACCCGCCGACCCCATTCTTAGGAAGTGGACCGTTGATTTTTATCCAATGAAAGAACCTGTATCTATGATGCGATTCTGGGACATATTGTCGGGTCTGCCACTGGACTTCTGGACCAGATATGCACTCAAAGAAATTGGCAAGAAATTGGGTGTTTTCATAGGCTTGGAACCTAATTGGGCCTCCAAAAATGACCGTCGGTGGGATTGGATACAGATCAAGGTAGATGTCCGAGGAGGTTTTATCGGTTCCATTGATAATATTCGGAAACAAAGGGTTGGCTATTGGCATCTATCATTCCGTTGCCACAACTTCCATGAGATTGGCTACGTTCGTAATCAGTGTACCCGCCTGATGCCAAGTTCTATGGGCCCACATAAGGTTTGGAGGAGAAATTCTAACATTGGACATGCGAATATGATTGAGGAAGTGTCTGTCGAGGGGAGACATGAGGAGGTGCAACTCGGGCTTGATACAATATTTCCCACCAGCCAAGCTCTCGATGACCTGGTTAAACAAGCAACAAAAGGTATGGATAACTCGATTTTTGTTTCTGAACCTATGAGTATGTATGGATGAGATAATAACATACCATGTGAAAAAGGTGTAAAAGAGGTGAATGAAAACAGTACTCCCTTTCCCCCACCTCAACCCATGAGGCTAGAAGAGGTTGATTTTCCCCCAGTTGGGCCTTCGTCTGTCCCCTCTTCCCTCCCCTCCGCACCCGACCCACACAAGAACTCAGGCCCCTCCAATGCCCCCCTCCCTATCAGGACTCTCCGACTTCTCCCTAGCCATCTTCACCCTCTCCCACGACTTCCTCTCCCCTTCCCTCCCCTCCCGAGCTCTGCCCATAAACCCCCCTGTGATGGATGGCATGGATTCCCACCTTAATACTATATCATCCCCTCCTCCATCTCCACGTCCCATACAACGCTATGCTCTTAGATCCAAGGACCGATCGAAAGAGGAAAATCCATTCAAAGGTGCATTGGCTCTAGACCCCCCTATAAACATTCAAGCCGGCCAGAAATCACACCTACACAAGGAAAAGGAGAAGACGATGACATAAATCCATAAAGGAACACAATCTACCATCGCTAGGGCCATTAGAGTAGGGAGAACCCCCCCCCTTTCATGATGATGATCTTATCTTCCAATTGCAGAGGGATTGGGGGACCTCAGAAAAAATTGGCCCTCAAAAGACTGTACCTGAGTAAAAAACATTATATCATTTTGCTCCAAGAGACCATGTGTTCGACGATGAAGGACAAGGAGACGATGGAGCCCTTTCTCAAAAACTAGTCTTTTAGCTGTATAGATGTAGATGGCATGTTTGGGGGTTTAATAACGGGGTGGAGCCCAAAATTCCAAGCCTTGACCACTTCGTCAGTCAGATATTCTATCTCGGTCTCCCTCAGGCATAAGGATAGTGATCTCACCTTCTTTGTCATAAATATTTACGGTCCCTATACAGACATAGTTCCTTTCTTGGAAGCTCTCTGAGAGGGTGGAATTTTTAGGGATCCACACACTATTATTCGAGGGGATTTGAACTACACCCTCTCTCTCCGGGAAATTTTTGGGAACAACCTGAGGGAGGAAAAACAAAAGTTTTTTTTTTCAATCTCTCCTAGAGAAAAAACACCTTGTGGACCTTGAACTGATCAATTTGTACCCCACTTGGTCCGACTGGAGATCTGGAGAGGAATATATGGCCAAAAGACTTGACATATTTATTTTTTATTTTTGAAGCTTTCCTGGATTTGGTTTTTTGTTTCATGTCAATAGTGAGGGAGGGTAGTTTATCGGACCATTGTCCAATCATGTTGCAATGGATACCTGGATCAGAGCCCCCCCGACACCTTCGAAAGTTTGTTAGGCCTGGTTTGGAGAAGATGAATTTAATAAGTTGGTCTCACACAACTAGGAACACCTCTCCCACTAAGTCACCTGACACGAAGACACGGGACACGGAGGACACGAAAATACGAGTATCCGATACAGACATAGTGACCCTCGAAATCAAGACACGGGGGACACGTTATATA
>ML816310.1:79855-93110 GCA_009831015.1 Picea engelmannii | reverse complement strand
TTTTTTTTGATAGATCATAGATTCATAGACTATAGTAGATATTGATCAGTGATATTGATACATTGATACTCCAAAAAAGATACAATCATACATCATACAAAATTCAAATCAATCAATCTATCTCTAAACATCATACTCATAGAAGTTAGAACATAGACATACTGATACTCTGATACCGTATACAATGTACATGATACAAATTATACAATGATATGATACATGTATGAATCATGAATAGAAGTTAGAACCATAAAATAGAAGTTAGAAGTCTTCATAACAATCATCTGATATCAACTTGAACATAAACAATGTTATGATATAAATTGAATCATCTGGGCCAATCTTTCACTCACATCTGTGAGATCTGAAACAATATCTGTCTTGAAAAAGGTAAAACATCAATGATGAGCTGTCTAGACTATTCTTCTCCAGCAAGTAAGAATAACTGTCTTGATTTCTGAACCTGGACCATTTTCTACCCTGGGCCATTCTTCCTA
Organism: Picea engelmannii; assembly: GCA_009831015.1. Lineage (NCBI taxonomy): Eukaryota > Viridiplantae > Streptophyta > Pinopsida > Pinales > Pinaceae > Picea > Picea engelmannii. The sequence goes on along the minus strand of ML816310.1, from coordinate 92,613 downwards.
CACTAATCAAAGTGCACCCTGGAGAGAATGTATAAACCCTAAGGAATGCCTGTCCCTGATTGCTGAGCCTGGACCATTCCCCACCCTGGGCCATTCCTCCTACACTAATCAAAGTGCACCCTGGAGAGAATGTATAAACTCTAAGGAATGACTGTCCCTGATTGCTGAGCCTGGGCCATTCCTCCTGCACTAATCAAAGTGCACCCTGGAGAGAATGTATAAACCCTAAGGAATGATTGTCCGAACCATTTCCTCTGTTAACCACAAGAGGAAAAGACTGTCCTATATCAACCTCCAAAACAGACCATTCCTCATGTTAACCACAATGAGAAATCATTGTCCGGTGAGGCGGGTCAGTCTTCTTGAGTAACCCTCAAGAAGAGAGACTGCCCTAGACCACTCCCCATGTTAACCACAATGGGAAGTCGTTGTCTATGATACATCAACAATTTGGACCATTTCCCATATTAACCACAATGGGAAATCGTTGTCCGTCAGAAATCTCAATCCACTTTACGAACTGGAAAGGAAGTCGCTCATTCTGGACTATTTTTCGAACTGAAAAATGACTATCCATAAATCAATACATATCAGTGCTTCCTCCCAACCTGGGAGTCATTTCTTCCTTTTTCAATAAGGAAGTTGTCTCCACGAGCTCCAGCTTGAGTACACAAACTCTTTCATCTTGGATAGAAGCTTTACCAAGATGTCTGCTTATCTGCTCATCTGTGGGGATATGTATTGGAGAACCTCTTTCTCCTTTCTGAACTTTATCATGGATAATGTAATGCTTGATTTCAAATGTACTTCGTTCTGGAGCACTAGTCTTCTCTAAAGGCTTCATGTAGCTTTGATCAATAAAGTATATCATTGTTGGAACACTGGAACATATTCGTGTGGCACTTCTTCTGTCATCATGAGATTTGATCTACTGAGTAATCATCTTGATACAATATCTCTATTATAGAGAATCTTCACCACGCTTCTGCTGTGCATTGGAGGTTCTCCACCAAGTTATCTTCTTCCATCTGTATACAAGGGTCTCTTTCTGGTATGCGTCAAAGTCTTGAGGTTGCTCTTCATATTTTCTTTGTTCAATTGCTCTGGAGAATAGTCTTTGCATTCATCTTGATGTAGCACTCCAACCCATGGATGATATAATGACTCATGTAGAGGTATGTCTGGTTTACCGGAACGAGCAATCATAGTCTTTTCCCTCCATCTGGGAGAACCTCTAGTTCTAGATCTTGCAATGCTTTCATTCATAAGTCTTCCGTACACAGTTCTTCATCACAACTTTCAGTTCTGCTTGATTGCTTTCATATTAGGCTGGTTATCTTGTGATTCTCGATACAATGATTGGTTGTTTAAGGCTTCTCTTCTTTCTTGGAATCTTCATGTTCTTCCTCATGTTTTTCTTTAGCTTTTGGGTCCATGGAGTTTCTTATAGATTCCATTCCCTAAAGATTCCACTTCTTTCTTTTATCATAGGATCACAGATCTGGATGGACAATCAGGGATACTTTAAGGCTTCTCTTCGAATAAGACTTCTTCTGAGGTTGAACTGAGCACATACTGTCTTTCATGGTTACTACCATGGATATATACTTCATCATCTTCAATGGATCATAGGATTAGCTCCCTCCTAATCCTTGCTTCATGTATGAGTGCATATAATCGGCTCTCTCCGTCTAACAAAGTCCACACTTCCGTCTGCATCCTTATTGTCTTCTGCAATATATAATTGGCTCTCTTTGTCTAACAAAGTCCATGCTTCCGTCTTGTTGTCTTCTACAAAACGTCATAAGTATTTCTCCAATTTCCTCTTGATTGCTGACTTCTTTCTGTCTTTGCTTCTTCTAAGTCTCTTCATGATTTATTCGGCTTATCTTGCAATAGCTTCCACATGATTTGCTTGATGTATTTCATTCTTTCATGTATTATCTAATGATATCAATCCTTATTTTGTTGTTCTTTCATCGGTATAGTTCTTCTTGGAACACATTATCTTCCAAGAGATAGATATACAAGATATGTACAGAGACGATGCAAACCAGATATGTACAAGAAATAAGAAGAGTATTGTTACCTTTAGAAGAAGAAGTCTCTTTCATCCTGCTTAGTCTTCTTTGTAGGTTCCTTTTCTTCGACAATTGATGCTTTGTGTTTCTCCTTTACACTGATCCTTGATTCTTCTTGAGCACAACAAGTCCAAAGTTCTTCAAATGTCGGATACTCCTTTCTTGTGTTCATGCTTGCGGTAAATGCATCCCACGTGATGGGAAGACCATTGAGTACTATGTTTACCAACTCCTTCTCTGAGATGATCTCTTCAATAACTTGTAGTTGATCTCTTAACTGAGAGATTCTCACAAAGTATGATGTTATGCTGTCATCATCATTCATCTTCATGTCACGGAGCTCATTCTTCAGACTCATTATTTGTCCAATGTTTCTGACTGAGAAGAGGTTTGTTAGGGCATCGTAAATCTTCTTTGATGAGTCAAGATGGGAGATATAGGGTATCAAGTGGTATTTTATGGATTCCACTATGATACTCATGGCATTGATGTCATCGTCTTTGAACTTCTCCATAACTGCAACGTTTTGTGGTTCCTTCTCTTTTCCTTCTTCCAACTCTGGTTTCACGATCTTTCCTTTCACGATATCCAACACTTTATTCTTGGCAAGGATGAGGTCAATCCTTGTCTTCCATGCTCTGAAGTTAGAGGCTCCATCTGACTTGTTCTTTGACTTCATAGAATAAGACATGGCTTCTTTGACTTGGTCAAACTCCAGATTTGACCACAAACTCAAACTTGACGTCTTGGCTTGCTGAGAGTACTAGGAGATCCGCTAGGCTGGGGCGTATTTCTCTATCCAGAGATTAGGTCAATCCCTTCACTTAAGGTGCCTCAATGAGAGGATTAGGGTTTCTGCAACTGCACCTGCTAGTAACCCTAGAAGCAGTGCTATGGTGACTGCTCCTACTAGAAACCCTAGCGACAATTCTTCAACGAGCTTAATATCCTTACAGCTATGTTTCCTTCCAGTGGTTAGATTGAATGAAGGAGGTGTGGGCCCATAACCTGTTAGAATATAAGTGGATGTGCTCGTTTTACCATTGACAATACCTTTGTCACCCAACCATAAGGTGAAGCCACCCTCCAAGCACCTTAACCTTGATAGAGAATCACTCCGGAAGAAAACCCTAGGCTAGATAGCCAATCAAAGGGTAGCGCACCTTTCCCGAAGGATAACACATCAACAAGAGTTGATCAGATAGTCCAGACCCTAGCCAAGAGATAGTCCAAGTGTAACTGCTAGCTGCAACAACTGCAATGACAACTCTCCTCCAAACCTGTGCAGAAACTGGGCAACTGCAGTGCGCACAAGTGCTACTCTACAATTCTGAGACTGCCTGCTAGAACGAGAACTGGCCTCCTGTATTTATATTAATTCTGGCTAATTGCCTGAGCCGAATTTTCATTTTGGGTATCTGTCTGTTTAGTATATATTATTATTTCTGGCCGAATTCTTCTCTTGGAGGCTAATAACCTAATATAAATTATCTTTTTGAGCCGACAAGTCTTCTAGGGTTATTAGCCAACTCATTAGGGTTTTTCCTTGCTTCACGAAGCGTTCTATCCTTGTCAGGTTTACACGTGGAGGTAAATACCTCCCACAGCTACCATAATATCAACACCAAGTCCACAAGGAAGGCCTAATAAATGACCTTTAACCCGGTAGTAGGTACTCTTGTACTCAGTGTGGAAAAAATTATAAATCCAAATAACATTCCCCCCCCCAGAAGCCTTTGAGACTGATCCCTGCCCTTGTTTTTTAGCGACATGCTTCCATAGGGGGTATTTCTTCTCACTAGGTTGTCTCCTTGCTACAACAGGGTCATATGCAGCCCTTGAAACAACAACAACACTAGCAGTAGCATTAGCACCTGAAATAGGTGGAGAGCTTCCAGCATCTGATGAAGATAAGTTTTGTCTTTGAGCATTGGTATTCCCCCCTCTTCTAACCTCTACCTGCCATGATTTCTTGCTCAATGCTGACTCAAGAGTCAAGAGTCAAAGACTCAAAACCAAATCTGAAATGTTTAATGAAGTAGGGCAGTTGCCAAGTTCCAACAAATAAAATGCCATTAGTTTGCAAATTGCAAGTTTTTTTTTGTGACAAATAAAAGACCTTAGACAATACAATTTAATTTACGGTATCTACCCCTTCCTTTTACAATTTTACTATTTAATCTATTATCTACCCCTTCCTCTAGAGTCTAAACTCAAAGACAATACAAAAAGTGGATCGGGGTCTATTTTCACAGACCTATACTTCAACAATGGTATGCTGAGTTGGGTCATATGGGTGGTGGTAAAGTGGGGTCTAAAATAGACCCCACTTTACCACCACCCATATAACCCAACTCAACATACCATGTTTTAGACCCCACTTTACCACCACCCATATAACCCAACTCAACATACCATGTTTTAGACCCCACTTTACCACCACCCATATAACCCAACTCAACATACCTTTGCTGAAGTATAGGGCTGTGAAAATAGACCCCAATTTACCTCTAAACTTCAGCATACAAATTGGGGTGACTGTGGTCTGTTTTGTATGCTGTGTTTAGAGTCTAAACAGAACATACAAAACAGACCACAATCACCCCAATTTGTATGCTGAAGTTTAGAGGTAAAGTGTGGTGATGGTGGTCTGTTTTGTATGTTGTGTTTAGAGTCTAAACACAACATACAAAACAGACCACAGTCACCACACTTCACCTCTAAAACAGACCCCAAAATTGTAAAATACGTTGTGACTCGTGAGCATAGGGAGTGGGCACTGGGCACCCATCCAAAACCAGGCAGAGGACTTACTTGATTCGTGAACTGGGTCGCTGTCAGCTGAGTTGCTGCGTTGCTGAGTTGATTCAAGCCTGCTACCACTGCCAGGAGGTCCGCGGAGATATCCTAATCCCACGGTTGCACTTGCTCACTTGTTGGTCGTTGGGTGTAGGAGGGTCGTTGATTGATGCTAGGAGGTCCGAGGGCTATCTGCGGTGAAGACATAAAGACTAACAATGAAATGGAACCATAAAAAAACAAAAAAAGTGATTTATTACCTCCCGCGGGCTCTTTTATGAGGGACACATGTCATAAAATCGTGACACGTGTGGAAATCGTGTCCGGTACGGTTTGAATTCATGTCCCCCACTTATGACACGTGTGGAATTCATGTCCGGTACGGTTTGAATTTGTGTCCCCCACTTATGACACGTGTGGAATTCATGTCCGGTACATATCATATCGTGTCATCTCAATGAGACCACGGATACGAACACCTGACCTAATATGGACGTGTCAGGTGAATTAGCTCTCCCACAATAAGCAAGAACCTATGATGATTCAATTTGGAGAGAACCTAAAAAAATTCAAGAGAGCCATTAAATCTTGGCTTTCGATATGGAAGGCTAATAAACAAAGGGAATTAAATCATATTTAAAACAACATAATGACCCTAGATAGACGCATAAAATATGGGTCACTAATCCCTATACAACTCGACGAACTAAAGAGTCTGGAAAAACAGAGGAACGATTGGCTCTTGAAAGAAGAACAAATATGGAGACTAAAGAGCAGAGCGATTTGGATTGAGGAAGAGACAACAATACAAAAAAATTTCACAATTTTGCAAACCTCCGAAAAAATAACATAGTTTGGGAAATAAGAGACGACTAGGGAAACATGGCATCCACTTTCGAGGAGAAGGCAGTCACTGGGGCTAGACATTTCGAAACACTCTTTCATGCACCCGTAGGATGTCTGATCTAGGAGATACTGGAAGTCATGAACAAATTTCCGCGGGTTTTTTTCGAGGAGACGAACCAATCCCTAACAAAATAAGTATTAGAAGATGAAATAAAACTTCCTTGTTCACAATGCAGAGTGGTAAGAGTTTGGGTCCATATGACTTTCCTGTCGAATTTTACAAAAAATTCTATGAGTTGATTAAGACAGATCTCCTCCTAATGTTTCGCGAGTAACAACGGATTGACCAAGTTCACAGGTTACTCAACTCTAATTTCATCTGCCTTATCCCGAAAAAATAGAATTTAGAAACTTTTAGGGATTACAAGCCTATATCTTGTGCCAATGTCTCCTACAAGCTTATTTCGAAGATTATTTCTAGGCGACTCTGCCCTATGTTGAATGAGATCATCAATGAAGAGAAGTTTGGTTTTCTTCACAATAGACAGGTCTACGATGTGGTTGCAATCGAACAAGAAACCCTTCACTTAAAAAAGAAAAACCTCAAAGTGGCCCTTCTAAAGCTAGATCTGGATAAGGCCTATGACAGGGTAGATTGGACCTTCTTGAGGCTAGTTCATCTACAAATGGGGATTAATATAAGAATTTTCAACTAGATCATGGGATGTCTGATCAATGCCTCATTCGTAGTCTTCATAAATGGGTCCCCTTCTCATTTATTCAAGGCTATGAGGGGACTAAGACAATGCTTCCCCCTATCCCCTTTTCTCTTCTTGATAGTGGCGGAGGCCCTCAACAAATTGATGAAAGAAGCCAGAAGCAGTAATTCCCTTAGATGGGTTAAGGTCTCTGATTCGGAGGAGATCACACCCCTGTTGTTTGTAGACAATATTTTCGTAAGTGTTTTTGGTTCCCAAACAAAACTAATTTCCCTTAAGAAAATAATTGACCTCTACTGCAAAGTGACAGGAATGATGATCATTTTGGATAAATCAAACATGATCTTGAATAATTGCTCTGAGGGAGAACGAAACACACTTCACAATTTGATACCAACCCAGAAAATATGCATGAAGGATGGAATCAAGTATTTGGGATTCCACCTTAAACTGAATTGTTATAGAAAGGAAGATTGGAGTTGGCTTATTCGAAATATTGAAGCCAATATTTTGATCTGGGTAAATCGTCTATTATCGCGAGGTAGATTGATCGTTTTAAAATCCATCCTAGAAAGTATACCTGTGTATTGGAATTCTATCATGGCGATCCCAAAAGGTGTTTTACAGAAAATTTGTAGGATTTGTTTCCAATACTTATGGGTAGGACAACATCTCCAGGGAGGATTACACCTAGTGCATTGGTCGACAATAGCATCCCCAAAGGAACTCGACAGATGGGGCCTAAAGGACATTTTCCTTTTTGCACAGGCATTGGCTGGAAGGAATTTATGGCGTTTAACACAAGGAAATACACTATGGGTTCATGTTATGATCTTGAAGTATTTCCCAAACAAGTCAATTGCTCAGTGGTTTAGAACACTGAATAAAATAAACGTTGTCACATTGGTGTGGAAGGCCTTTGTTTCTGCATTTTCGTTGGTCGAGACCTCGACATCTTGGAAACTGGGTGATGGTCAGAGTATTCGACTTGGTGAGGACCCATGGATTGGTGTGGGAAACCACTACAGATTATTGGACCCCTTGATCCGTGCTCTTAGAGACCGTGGTCTCCTAACCCTTAATGATTCCTATGTCGGTCATCCACAACCGAGAGGAAGAGGAGGCTGGAAATATACGGATAGTCTAGGACTGACGAATGACCATGCAAATCAATGGAACAATTATATTGGCCTGTTATGCGAAAATCTTATTTCCCTTGATTATGAATCAAAAGATTCTCATTGTCAAACTAGGCTAGAAAGCCTGGCAGGAGGACCGGGCCCTAGGGGAGAAACAAATGGTGGTGGAAACTACTCTGGAAATTCAAAGCTCCTACAAGGAATGGAAGACAGTTGGTGGCCTAAGGTCTTCTTCAATGACATATTGTGCAAAAGGAAGAAGACGTGGATGAGACAAAATATTAAATGGCTTAGTAAATGGGATATCCACTTGAACAAGTGCCCTACGAACAATAAAGAGATAAAGGCTTTTGTTATTGATAGGCTCCACAAGCGAATTTGGGACAAAGGGCTCGAGAGAAAGAAAGAGTACTATATTGAAGAGTTTAACCCCACATACAATCATCATCAAAAAACATACATCGAGGCCAATATATCTTGGAGAGCCAAAATGCTTATTGCCCAATTAAGAACCAATTCCCATCAACTCCGTTGTGAAACTGGGCGCTGGAAAAGAACAAAAGAAGCTTGGGAAGAAAGGGTGTGTGTGTTCTGCACCTCTGGAAAAGTGGAAACAAAAAAGCATTTCATTTTAGAGTGTGAAGCTTTCAAAGACATCATGGACAACTATATAAATATCTTGACAGCTAGCTCTTTGAATGACTTATTCAACAAGGGGACAGTGGAGAAATTAAGGGAGCTCATCATCAAGTTGAACAGGAAAAGGGTTGAATTGCTGAAATCAATGTGTGAGACGTTCTGTCCCATAGGCTATTGTTAGCCTCGTGGACGTTAAAATTACTTCTTCTTCTTCAAGATGCAAACTGACTATTGATAATGTTTTATGCCATTATTATAGTTCTTTGCATTTCAATAGATAAGAACAATATAAGAAAAAGATCACTGAGAAATACACATTCATAAGAGACACAACATTTATCCTGGGAAACCCTTTAGGGGAAGAAAACCCAGCAAAAACTTCCTTATCATAAATTGCCAAAACAATGTCAAGAGATAACTCAAACCAATACAGAAAGTCCTCTCCAAGAGATGCGCCACTCTTCTCCCTCTCTCCCACTGGTAAGTCACGACTTGCCTCTTAAGAATGAGCAAGTGAGTTGTGTGTTAAAGTGAGGCGCTAGCCTCTCTATATATACAAGACTGGCACGTGTGAAGGGTCTTCACTGGCAGGGACGACCTCTCACTTTGGGTGGGTAAACCCACCTTTATTATATTTTTGGGTCTCAATAATAACTGCTGGGGCTGACTTCTTATTCTGCCTATTACAATTGTCTGTTGACCAATACGCAAAAGGGGATTTGGTCCTAATACACTTACCGACATGATCAATCCACAATGGGGATTGATCCTATAAATAAAATATCAATAATAATAAGAATACTCTTTGCAGTTACATTATTTCAACAACTATGTGGCTAGCCCTTAACAATGAATTGTTGACTTGAGACAACCTACAAAGGAGAGTGTGGGTGGGGCCCTAATAGATGCCCAATGTGCAGATCTTTCTCAAAATCCATATCTCACTTATTCACTTCTTGTCCCTATGCAGGTCAGGTTACGGAAATGATAAAAATAAACCACATGCAAAAATTGACTGGAACAATGCATATTTGGAAGAGAGCTTCAGAGCTTAGATGTACGCGGGCATTTCGAGTCTATTGATTACAAATATTTGGTGGGCAAGGAATCAAGTTGTCTTCAAGGACAAATGCATCCCTCCAGAAGGCATGACTGTTATCACCATATCACAGGCTATAGAATACAAAGACGATTCGAGGACAAAAAAAACCCAAAAACCCTATCCTGAAGGGGGCAGAAGCAAAATAATACACACAGTAATGAACAAACACAAATTGTATTGCTCGATCTGAATGAAATGCTTACATCGTCATGTCTTTATAGACAATATGGAAGAGTCTGGAAGTTCTGGAGCATTCACAAAGGATGGAGTGTCGGTGGAATGTTCTGGAGCATTCACGAAAGGCAGTGGAGGAACAATAGTCGGTGGTAGGTGGGTGGGTAGAGAAATTACTCTTCCAACACTCCCCCCTAATTTCTACTACTAATTACATCAAAATTTACAATGCCCAATGATTCTCTTAAATACTCAAATTGGTATTGTGCTAAAGCCTTTGTAAATATGTCTGCAAGTTGCTCCTTTGATCTGCAATGTCTCCTCCTTAACGAATACATGTCTTTATCTGAGTCATGTCATCATCTTTAGTTTCTATCTTCATATGGTTGGGCTTCCTTCAATGTTCTCCCATTACAATGGTCAGGAACCATCACATCAAGTGGTTTCTTACTGGTGCTTTTGGCTAACCATGAACCTTGCATGATGGGGAATTTGATTTACACAACATGCACTCACTTGAGTTTCATCCTCAAACATTTTTTGCTTCTTCTTTGTACCTGCATGACATTGATTAATGCTCGAACTTTTGCATCTTCCTTTTGCACCTGCAAACAACTGATCATTGATGTCCATATAAAAAGAGATCCATCTACCGAGATACATGGGTACCATCTGTTGTACTCGCCAATTCTCTAGGTATCCTTTTCACGTACATGGTTCATCAATACATTAGACTCCTTTAGTCATAACTTGGTCCCAACCAACTCACACTCTGAGATTACTCAATCTCACATTCCTCCCCTTAATTGAAGATCTAACTTCTCCGATCACCATCAAACTTAGATACAAGTACACCTACCACCCTTATACCTACCTAATGGTTAATTCCACAACTTGATGCCACATCCACTCTTTATGCCTAAGAGGGATACACGCTACATGATCACTCTAATCCATGTAGACCTGACTCAACAGGGATTACTAAACACCTGGGGAATATAGCTTGTCTTGCCTATGGCTAAACTTAACTTTGGACCAAAAACCTCTTGGAGAATATAGCTTGCCTATGCCTATGGCTAAGTTTAACAACTTTGGACCAAAAAACCCCTACGATGTCGGGTACTACCGATCATGCACCCCCTACAACATATATGCACCATTTCATCTCAAGTACAAAAATTCCACATTCTTTACTAAATTCCCAACAAATTACAAGCTCATTACATATGCCCATTCATCATTAAGCATTACATAACTTCATTTGGAGTCTTCTTTGTACTTTACCTCTTCCAACGAGATTCTTTATTCCTTGTCTTTCACCATCCATTTTTTTGTCTTCTATCACCCTTTGTCTTTTGCATCATGAGTTTGTATTTTATGTTTTACACTGCTTCTTGCATCTTGTTTTTCCTTTTAATATACTTTATGGATATGTTTCTTGTTGGAGTTGATCAAGATCCAACAAGACAACCTATGACAATGGATTGGAAAACTTAATTGACGCACCACTTGTCATGATTTTACATCACTTAACATTTGATTTGGACTCAACTTTTGACTAGCTTAACAAACTCTCACTTTAACTTTAGCTTTAACTAACACTCATTTTGACTCTTCTTGAGGTTAATACTCTCGTGTAATGACTTTACATTTCAAGACTCCTTTTCACAAAGCTTTTAGACTCATTCACTTGACCTTGACCTTTCAATTGAACTTGACTCTTGAACTTGACTCTGACCTCTTACAAATTAACTCAATTTTCTCTAAGACTGAACCCCACATGACCATTCCAAGCACTTTCAACAATGCATTCTTTCCAAGCACCATCCAAATGGCTTACTCGATCTTCAAGTGCAAGCTTTTGCTGCGTTAAGGTATCAAACTGTTTCTTTAAAGCCATTGCTTCTGTTTCAACCTTCTCCCAACCTGACATAGCTTCTTCCGCTACTTTGGCACGCTGCTTCACCAAATTATCCTTGGCAGTATTGTCTGAAAGGACCAGCGACAACTTTTCATTCAAACTCTTTAGCTTCTCCTCTGACTGTTGCCACATCATCTTGCCACATCATCATATGGAGGTGTCCTGATCATCAGAGTATCTCGAAGAATGACCGGGTGATGTTTCCGAGCTATTTCGAGCTATGAACGGGTGAACATTTTTTTCGAACTATTGCATCTTCAAACATTGATGATTCCGCTAGGCGTTTCTGACACAATTTTCACCTATGAATAGAGACAGTTTTAGCAGATTAACAGTAGAAATGCACCGCCAACCTTGCCTTCAAGCGAGCCCGAATATCTTTGAGCAGGAAATCGCGGCAATATCTTCACGCCAAACAGATCCCCGGACCTCCTCTGGAGCTTCAACATCAATTTAAGTGAAACGTATTCTGCGGACGGACGGACGAGCAAAAATCTTAGCAACAAACTCTTCAGCTCCCACGACTCTCCTCAACATCACGCAGGACCTCCTCCACGGCGGGACCTCCTCCACGTACTCTTCGGCCTCTTCTCTGGCTCCGCAGATCCACAGCGAATCACACAGCTCTAACATTGCATAGATTCTTCTCTTCAGACGAAGACTCTCCTCTCAAGATCCTGGGCCCTCCTATAAGGGAGTCAGGCCCAGACCCAAACTCGGATGCCAAATGAAGGAGGCAGAAGCAAAATAATACACACAGTATTGAACAAACACAAATTGTATTGTTCAATCTGAATGAAATGCTTACATCGTCATGTTTTTATAGACAGTATGGAAGAGTCTTGAAGTTCTGGAGCATTCACGAAGGATGGAGTGTTGGTGGAATGTTCTGGAACATTCACAAAAAGTGGTGGAGGAACAGTAGTCGGTGGTAGGTGGTTAGGGAGAGAAATTACTCTTCCAACATATCCCACCAATTATTGACTACGAGACTCCCTAGGGATATTTTGATGGAGATAGCCAGGGTAATCCCCCAAGTGCGGTGTTGGCGCGGTCCTACACATTAGCCACAACCACGATATTTACATTCGCTATGCACTTGGTCATGGAACAAACAATATGGCTTATATCATTGCTCTTTGGACCCTATTAGAAACTGCAAAAAGGAAAGACCTCCAGAAGTTGCAAGTTTTCGGAGATTCCAAGTGGATCATCGACTGGGATTTGAAAAAATTCAATATTCAAAATATCATACTCTCTGACATAATGAGAGAAATCAAACTCTCTTTTCAATCCTTCAGCTGGTTATCCTTCCACCATATCTTAAGAGAATAAACA
>ML816310.1:25870-52000 GCA_009831015.1 Picea engelmannii | reverse complement strand
GTACTATGGCATGGTTGCACTCTATGTGTGGCTCTTAGTTTTGGACTTGTGAACTGAGTTCATAGTCATTCTCATTCCCTTGCTCGTAAACTTTACGATGTTGGTGAAGGGAGTTTGGGAGCCAACTTTGGTTGTGAATCCAAGGGGGAATTGGCAAGGGTGTTGTCTTTATTTTTGTTGGAATGTGGTTGTACATTGTTTTTAGGAAGTTAGTTTGGAGGTTCTCCATATATATGGTCGTAATGGCTCATTGCAATTGTAGAAGTAAGTGTTGTGTTTTGCATGACTTGGTTGAGGTTAGAAGAAGTGTTTTAATTATTGTGAATGTGGGGTAGAAAAGGATGGACGCCAAGTGGTAAACTCATCCCTTCAATGGAATCAATGGTATCGGGGATGGGATTTTTTTTTTTTTTTTGTGGAAAATTGAGAATGAGATTGTTTCACTGTAGAGAGTACTATCCAATTGCAGACACTCGAAGAACTAGAGCATGAATTTAGGGCCTGTATGCATATTCAGAGGAGAAAGTACTTGAAGCTTGATTTAAAGTTGGACTCTTTGGTATACTTGGAACTTGATTTAAAGTTGGAATCTTTGGTCTAATTGGTGTCTCGCAACTCAAGACATTGAGACCTCCCTCAAGAGGTGATTCAATTTAATTTTCCTTCATCAATCGTTTCAATTGAAAAACCCTCTTCTCATTACTCATCTCAAACCAAGGATACTTGCATGGATATTCAACACTCACCCAAACAGAAATTGGTGACCACTGCAAAACAATATCACCCTACAGGTGAATAAAAAATGCATATATGCTATGGGGAGTTTACTAGGGAATCTCAAAGTGCTTTGATAGTAGAATCCCTTCATGGACAAAGTTTCTAAGTTCTTTAAACTTTGCGTTGTTTTGTTTGATTGTATAACTATAATGTTAGTTTTTTCTTTAAACTCTGCATAAATCAGAATCAGAATAAAAAGACGAATACTGAGACGAAGATCACAGGGAAGAAGGCTAGGAAGCTCAGTAAGAAGAGAGCAAAGCTAGAGAAATTGCAAGAGGTTCCTGAGGGAACTTCGCAGAAGGAAGGTTTGAATAACTGGAACTTTGTCGGGATATCAGAACAGTGCAACATGGCACTTCGCATTTTAGCTGGCTGCTGATTCTCATAGTATTTATTGCTTGGGAGATGCCGGAAGGTGCGACCTTCCCACACATTGAGTCATTCGAGCCACTCGCTACGAAGTTCACCACGCTCTAGTACTTGAGCGATATGGGAAAACAATGGTAGTCAAACGCAGTATTCCACACATACTATCTCCAGTTAAAGAGGGATATTGGGGTTGTCCCTCGTATGATGCCAAACACCTTGCACTAGTTCAAACCCCTCATGAAGTTCCGCGCAGATCGACACTTTATTTATATCACTGTGCGCATAGACGAGCATAAAGAAGAGCTTCGGTCATACTATAAGCTCACAAAGGAGGACCTCGAAAAGATAACTAAGGACTGGTCTGCAGAGCTCCTTATCTCCGTTGACCCTGCATAAATGTCTGATCCCGAACTAATTGGCAGCTCGTAGGCTACTCACGAAGAGCATGATACAACGGAACCTAGCAGAAGGAAGAAGACCGAAGAGACACAAAACCTGAGCAGTGCATCAGACGAGACTGCTTTAGAATCACCTAGACAAGGCGATAATGACGAGGTAGATAAAGAAGAGACCAATGTAAACGTCGATCAACAAAAGCAAGGCGAAGTAACACCGCCTAGGTATCCCGTTGATGAGACTGACCCATCCATGAAATGAAAGGTTTCCCCCACAAAACTTACCTCGCGAAATAAATCTAAAGCCACCAAGACCAAGCTACATACTGTACTCACGCTCGATGACTTCGACTTCATCATCGTAGCCATATCAGATGCTTTGTAGGACATTTTGCAGAACAACAAAGCCAAGCAAGAAGCCCTGTATGACAGAATTGTGATAGAGCTGAGAGGAGCTCAGCAAGCCCTTCAATCCAGTCGCGCAGTATCCGTTGCACCCCTGCCATCGGAAGAACCAGAGTTGGGAGATGAGCCTACTCAACTCCGCAGAATAGATGACACGACCGAATCTCGCCTTCATCGAGCGCATGAAGAGAAAGAACAGACCATAGTGGCCCTGAGGCAAGCACAACAAGATTTGGTAGAGCAACGCCGAGTTGCGCAACAGGAGAAGGATGACCTCTATCTCAAGTTCGAAGAGGAGAGAGCACAGGTCAAGAAAGAGAAAGAGCAGTTCCTCGAAGAGCAACTTGGAGTCAAAGAAGCAGTCAGCAGAGCACTTCGCTCTGTGACAGGCTTAAAGCAAAAGCTGGAAGAACCAGTGGAGCATCAAGTAGCGCAGCTCGCGGAAGTTATCCAACAACTTCAACAGAGAATAGCAGGCCTAGAGCTACAAACGGTGCCCAGTACCCCACAGGACGTGTGAGACCAAAGAGAAGCCACTTCTCGGAGCGCAGTTGAGAGGATCAGAGCATTTTCTCTGGAATGTAAACAACTTAGCAGGAGAAGTGCACAATTCTACGAGCGACTCACTGAAGACCCTGAACTAAAGGAACTGGAGTCACAGCTCCAGGAGGAAAAGCAACAAGCAACGACAATACAGGCGCAGTTGAAGCTCCTGTCTGCAGTTGAAAGGATGAAGTGATCCCAGGGACAACGCACTGGTCAACAGCAAGTACACACCATATAGAGAAAAGTCATGGACGTGACTTAGAGGCTCCATCCAGTCCAAGACGAAGCTTGTCAATTGTTTGAGGAGATTGAAGGCTGAGGAGCAGCACTGGACAAGTAATCACTGCAGTTGAACAACGCTTAGAAGGACCTGTCAATGAAACAGTTATCCAAGAGTTTGTTAAGCAGGAGGCCTTGGCGCAACAGCAATTCAAAGCAGCTTGAGCCAAACTCGAGGCTTTTGAAGTAGAGATACTCAGAGCAGAGTGACTCGGGACGAGTCACATGTGAGTGTTGGGGGCATGTTGGCCCTTGACCAAGTTTTGAGGATCCTTGGTCATGTTTGACCTATTTTGAGACTTCGACATGCTGTTGAAGGCAGAGCGCAAGTCAAAGCGGAGATCGCGAGATCTCAGCCCCTTTTTAGGGCTTTTTGGGTTTGGGCTTATGTAATGAGTATGGGGATGTCGACCCATGGGTTTTCCCATGTTTAGACCCATTTTGTAATGAATAAATAGAAGGCTAGGAGATGTAAGTAAGGGTGGTGGTGATGCTAAGTGCTAAGGACAAGTGAAGGCCTATGAGCTAAGTGCGAATAGTTGTGTATGCTTCGTGCATGTCGTGTGTTAAGAACTTGCAGAGCTAAGTGCAAGTGATTGTAAGAAGCTTGTGTGCAGATTGTGAAAGGCTTTGTGTTGTAACCTAGCTCGGGGAAGGAGGATTTGGTGAGGTGCGCGCAGATCTTTTGTCCTATGCAGAGTAGGATATTTTTGGCTCTGTGCATGTAGATGATTGACAAAAGATAATAATAAGAAGAAGAGTTGGTGGACGTAGCCCCAGGCTAGGGGTGAACCACGTATATCTTGTGTTGCCATGCTTTGTGTGATGTTTTGATGTGTTTATGCGTTTACTTGCTTAGTGCTTTGATATAGATGAATGATAGATAGATCCGTTGATGCTTTGTTCTTAATAATGTGAATGGATGCTAGATTTAACCTATGTGAATGTGCTTAGTGCTCGAATATACTAGATCTGGGTGAATATTGCGCTGATCTGTTGATTAGGGTTTACCTGCGCTGTATATTAAGGTTGAATACTAATGATCTATAACTGCTAAGTGCTCTGTTAAGGTGTTACAATCACAAATCTGTGTCCCAGCTAAGGTTGAAGGCATTGGAGTCCTGCAACCACCCCTGCCTCTACCTCGGGTGAGACCTCTTCTGCTTCGTAGGTGTTGCCGAAAGGGTCGGTAGTTAGGGTTTTGTTGGTGCGTTGTTGAAGCGTTGAACCTCGGGTCTGACCCTGTGCCAACAATACCCAATGTGATGAGGGTGGTAAAGATGGTACACGCTTCACATGGTGGTGACCATACTGGGGTATGCTGGACGTAGGCTAACTATGACCGTGACAACATGAAAATTGAGCTTGACTCGACGACCAAGCATTCTGGAGCATAGAAATGAAGGCGTTGGGTATGTCAGGTTGCTAGGTAAGCTATTCTAAGGTCCTAGATTTTACTACCATAACCATCAAATTTATTTGTTGGATATATATTTGTAAAACTCTTCATGATCTTGGAAAAGCAATATGCCCAAAAATTTGATAAGAAAGTACAGAAAATTGGTTTCCATTCCTAAATGTCACGATAGAAAGGTCAATGTATTTGGATTTTCATGTTTTGGCACATTGGGGTGGGCTTGTAATTCAAGACTATCGCAAGGTTACACAGTGAATGTAAAAGAAAATTTAAAGTTGTACAAATTGAGAAAGAGAAACATTGATATTTGTAACCCTAAATTATTTTATTTTGATATTCAAAAAATTCCCTGAAGTAACTAATTAAATCCAAAATAGATAGATATGGTATTTTTCAAACGTGTCATGCAAACAACTAAATAAAACAAGTCTCATCAAATTTCTATGAGAAAGACCATCATCCAATTGTTTAAAAATGAATATGCCAATGTAATGAGGTTATTTTTCAACAACTAATGGAAAACCAAGAAAAAAGCAATTAAAACTTCATCATAAAGATAACATAATTTCTTTCATTCAAACGTTGGGACTTAGATGCATGTTGATAAATTGTGAAGCAAGAAATGCAAAGAGAAATAATAGAGCAGAAATAGTATTCAGTATATTGAGAATGTAAGGAGAAAGTACAATGAGAAGAGTTAGTGAAGAAGTGTTGTGCAAGAGGAAAATCGCTGAGCTAAATAGGCTCAAGCAAATCAAGAAAAGAAAGTATAGCTAGCCAGGACAACTGGCAGTGTACAGTCAGCCTGTTGAGGTTACATTATATTTACCACTCCCTCTTAAACTCAACAATTACAAACATCAGCACTGATTATGCCCAAGTGTTGTCTCTGAAAATCAAAAACAGATTTTCCCAGTGGCTTTGTGAAGATATCCGCGAGCTGATCTCGAGAACCACAGAATTGGAGTGCAATGTCACCATTATTGACGAGCTCGCGGATGAAGTGAAAGTGAGTGTCAATTTGTTTGCTTTTCTTATGAAACACATGATTTTTGGATAGAGCAATTGCTGAGGTATTGTCATAGAAGATATGAGTTGGATCCTTTTCTGTATGTGACATATCTTTCAATATTCTTCTCAGCCACACAACTTGACAAGAAGCTGAGGTAGCAATGACATACTCTGCCTCTGCATAAGATATTGATACAATTGGTTGTTTCTTTGATGCCCATGAGATCAGGTTTGTGCCCAGGTGAAAAACATGTCCTGAGGTGCTTTTCCTGTCATCTAGGCTGCCTGCAAAGTCACTGTCTATGTAACCAAAAAGTTGATTACTATTAGATTCAGTGTACCATAAGCCAAAATTGAGAGTTCCTGCAATATATCTCAGAATCCGTTTCGCCATTTTCCACATAGGTCAGTGTGAACTAGTTCAAGATGTTGTTTAGCTTGATTGGATGACTGTGGAAAACTAGTTCTCTTATGTTTTCCAAGTATGCAAGACTCACATGGGGAATTTTGTTCTTTGAAGATGGGAAGACCTTTGACCATGGAGTGCTTCTGAAGAAGACTTAGACTCTTAAAGGGTAGATGTCCAAATATTGTATGCCAAACCATTGTTTCATTCAGGGTGGATGCACTTTGTGCATATGGTTGAATCAGATTTGCAGTTCTGAGTGTAAGGGAAAACATCCTATTCTGAGTCATGTGGATTTCAGAAATCAA
Organism: Picea engelmannii; assembly: GCA_009831015.1. Classification (NCBI taxonomy): domain Eukaryota; kingdom Viridiplantae; phylum Streptophyta; class Pinopsida; order Pinales; family Pinaceae; genus Picea; species Picea engelmannii. Next base: position 46,084 of record ML816310.1, on the reverse strand, counting down.
TTTTCTGCTTGGGATTTTTTCATATATCTTGCAAGATGCTCCCTCAAAGAGTACCTTATAGCCATGTTCAATGAGCTGTCCTACACATAGTAGATTATGTTTCAGATCTGGAACATGATAGACATTGTTTATGTCTTTCTTTTCATTTTGTTTAGTAAGAATAGGTACAGTTCCTTTGCCTTGAAGTTTGACTAAGGAATCATTTTGAAGTGTAATATTAGATGAGATTGAAGAATCAATGCATGTAAGTAGATCTTTGTAACGTGTCATGTGATTGTTGCATCCACTGTCCAGCAACTAGAGATCTTTAGGTTGTTCTTCAGTCTTTTGGCATGAGAGAAACATACCTTTTGAGGTTTCTCCCGTATGATTTGACACATGTGCTTTGCCTGAGAGATGATCTGCCTGCTTCTTCCGGCATTCAGATTCATAGTGCCCATATTTTTTGCAGTAAGAGCATTGTGTGCTTGATTTGTCATTTGATCTTCTCCCTTTGCCTCTTTGAGGCTGAAAATTCTGATTCTGGTGTTGTTGTCTGTGACCTTGAAAATTTTGATGCTGGCTCTGTTGTCTGTTACCTCCATTTGAGTGTTGGTCACTTGTAGTACTCCCTCGTCCTTGGTGGTGACCTCTGCCTCTCCCTCTGCTGAAGGAGAATTGAGTTTTGAAGGCATTGGCGATTGACTCATCTGTGAGATGTAGTCTGGTCTCATGTGTCTCAAGGGAACCAATCAGTTCATCTGTTGAAAAACGTGATAGATCCTTGGATTCAAGGATTGTTGTAACAACCATTTCAAATTTCTTTGGTAAACTTCTAAGGACTTTCTCAACTATGCGTTGATCAGTGATGGCTTCACCAGTCAATCTGATCTGATTCACGATTCCCATGACTCTGGTCATAAACTGATCCACATTTTCAGACTCTGTCATTCTTAAAGTCTCAAATTATGTCCTCAAGGTCTACAGTTTGACTGTTTTGACCTTGTCATTTCCTTGGTAGGCTGATTTAAGGATGTCCCAGGCCTGTTTTGAAGTACTAGCACCTGTGATTTTTGAGAAAATCGAATCATCCACAGAATTTTGAATCCAGAATTTAGCTTTATTTTCTCTGTTCCTCTGAGTTGCCTGAGCAATTCTCTGCTGGTTTGTCATGGCGGCAAGGTCTGTTGGATCTGGATCCACATATCCAAGATCCACTGGATCCCAGCACTCTTGTGCTTGCAAGAAGGATTCCATTCGAAGAGACCAAAACTCAGTTCTTTTCGAGAAGAATCGGACCTTGAGTTGGTCCTAAATTGCTAGACGTCGCCATATTTAAAGAATTTGAACAAAACAGAAAAAAAAAAAATTGGAAATTTTTTGTGTTTACCTGTTTCTTGCGCCTAAACCAGGTCTGCTAATTTCTTTATCCCTCAATTTGCCGAAATCCGAAATATATCGGCGCTTATTCAAACGCCTTTTCAAGATTTCGCGTTTCGGGACTTCCTCTTTCCCGATGTCAAGAGTCCTTGACCCTTTGTCCTTTCGATCTCCGAACTGTCGATTTGCCGAAATGGCTTTAACAACAATTAGCCACAAGGCTATACCTCCGGTCCATGTGACCGCTTCCCATATGACCACATTCCTATTTCAGGGTTTTATGACGCAAAGCGCCCGACCTCTTGTCTCTTGGATGGGCGAAATGCCGAAATGACCTTTATTTCATTAGCCCCTTGAGCTATGCCTTGGTCCATGTGACCACTACTCATAAGACCACAGTCTTGTTTCGGGGTTTCACGACTCAAGCTCCCGATCTCCTGTCTTCTTGACCCCCAAAATACTGATACGCAGAATGCCGAAATGGCAAAGAGTCCTTCTCCTTTCGAAAAATCTCCCGAAATACTGGATTGCTGCCACACGTCTCCTCAAGATGGATGATCCTCCTGCGTTTCGCAATTTTGCGACTTGCGACCCCGGGTGGGACAAATCCTCTGTCAACTTGAAATCCCGGCAGCCGAAATACCGACGGTTTCCTCGATCTCCGCCATGTGTCTCAACGAATGGACGACTGTGATTTTTTCGGGATTTCGAGACATTCGTCGTGGAGTGTCCCGACCTTCCTCAACAAGATGTCCGATATCCCGAACTTTCAAATGCCGAAATTTTGATGGCGCTTGGATGTGCTGCCACGTGTCCTAACGAATGGACGACTGTGATCTTTTTGGGATTTCAGGACTTTTTCCGTGGAGTGTCCCGACCTTCGTCTACAAGACCTCTGAGATACCGAACTCTGAAATGCTGAAATTTTGATGGCGCTTGGATCTGTTGTCATGTGTCCTAATTGATGGATGGTCGAGATGATTTTGAGATTTCGCGTATCGGGGTTTGGAGTGTAGTCTCCTTTGCTCGTACAACTCCCAATTCCCAATTTTGCGATAGCGCTAGATCGATGGCTCACGATCTTTCTCAATCCAACGGTCTAGAATGAATTGGGATTTCGCGATTCGCGAATTCTCACGACAGTATTCTGACCTTTACACCCTGCGAGTCAGCGAAATGCCGAGATCTCGCCACGTGTCCTCCTTGATGGATGGTCCAGATGATTTCGGGATTTCGTGACTTCGCAAGTCAAAATTTCTCCTGTGCGCTCCAGAGGACTAGGCCTCGTGCACTTTCTCACGGATCCGACGGTTGTCGGTCCTCTGCGCCAAATCTGACGGTTGAAAATCTTCCATCGTTTCTGTGCTCTCCTCATCCTTGCTGCAGTCGATTTGCACCTCAGGTCTGTTCGCAGGACAAATCTTACGGCTACAACTGCTCGTTCTTGGCTGCTTTCACAAGTTCTTTGTTATTCTTGCAAAGAGTTTCTCCTGAGGAAAGAAATTCGTGAATCTTTCAAAGATTTGAAAGAATTTCATGAGTTCTTTGAAGCTTACTGTTCTCCGTGGCAATCTTTGATGGATTTGAGATATTTCCTGAAATTCTTTAAATGTGCTTGCCTCCTACAACTGTTCTTCGAGAATCTTTGACGTATCTGAAATTGTTCATGATTATTTAAACTTTCTTCTTCTGCAGTCTCTGCTTCCTCGATCTTTCGAGCGTATAGCGCTTTGCTTCCTTGTGGGAGTTTCCCACGACGATCTTTTGAGCGAAATGCGGACAACGACTTTCTCTCCAGTCTTTGTGAAGTGGCTCACGTCCTATGCTCTTATTCACAGTGTAAGCTCTGCAATGTTTGAGGATCGGGTTGCTCTCCAGTCTGTGTGAAGAGGCTTACTGCTGAAGCTCTGATACCATGATAAATTGTGAAGCAAGAAATGCAGAGAGAAAGAATAGAGCAGAAATAGTATTAAGTATATTGATAATGTAAGGAGAAAGTACAATGAGAAGAGTTAGTGAAGAAGTGTTGTGCAAGAGGAAAATAGCTGAGCTAAATAGGCTCAAGAAAATCAAGAAAAGAAAGTACAGCTGGCCAGGACAGCTGGCAATGTACAGTCATCCTGTTGAGGTTACATTATATTTAACACATGTTGCCATGGCATCACAAGAACTGTTTGGATACTCCCAACTTTGTCAACCAAATTATAAAGTGGTGGAGGCAAGTATAAGACGACCAAATTAATTTAAACAGATGTTAATAAACTAGTTTATGATATCCAAATTTGAGAGTTGCGATCTCACTGCATTCACAGTTTCACAAGATAAACGAATAGAAAAAGGACTTTTGCGAGAGTCTTATAGTGGTAAGGAGGCTCGACCTAATGACAGTCGTGCTCCAAGTGGGATTGATATATTTCAAGAATGCGGGTGTCTCGCTCACGTGAGGAGCAGTCATGGATGTTTCGGTCACCAATGAGTAGTACAAAGGGTTTTCTCCAACATGGTTAGCAGGTATCTAAGCTATGAGTATATTCATGCCCGGTGCACTTATGTCATGTTGCAACAAACCATATTTATCATATAAATAGGCGATGCTCATATTCAAGGAAGGAGTGAATTGAAAGATTTTTTTATTAGAAGTCCAACCTTGAGGAGGTTTTCACTGAATGTGCCGGGACCTCTCGATGAGCAATAGTGTAATGTCCCTATCTAGGTTGGACCAATATTTTTCCCAAAACCCTTGTAAGTTTGTTTCCTTCAAATGATTTGATATTTCGTCAAACACTTGGACAACAAGTTGTTATACTCCTGTAATACTCCCCTTAAGGTTTTTTGTTGTAGTTTAGATGTACTCTAGTTTATAGTTTTCGTCAAACACTTGACCAAATGCCCAAAAACATTTGCATAAACCCCTCTTGTGGTTGTTGTATTTTTATAGGAGTATTTATGATATATAACTTTTGTCAAACACTTTGGTATCACATCTCCAACTCATTGTAATAACCCTTTTATTGGTTGTTGTTGTAATTGTGGTATATTGGTGTTTCTGGACTTATGTCAAACACTTTGTTGACTAGCCCATCATTTTGTAATAACCCTTTTATTGGTTGTTGTTGTAATTGTGGTATATTGGCATTTCTGGACTTATGCCAAACACTTTGTTGACTATCCCAAAACTCAATATAGAATCCTTTGATGGATGTTGTTATGTTTATAGCTTGCTGTTTGATTGTCCTCATTTATATTTCAATGGATGTTAGTGGTTTTGATGCCAAAAATAAGTTATGCATGACTCTTACAAATTATAATAGCAATGTTTTAACTCAATAGTGTTCAAACAGAATGATAAAACAAGAATATATATTATTAAACAACCCAACTTTATTTGAAGGCAATCAGAACCTTTACATAGCAATTTAACTCAAAATTTTGGTCTCTAAATACAATTGCAATGGATCACATTATTGTTGGATGTATATATATATATATATATATATATATATATATATATATATATATATATGGAGATAGATCTGAAATGGCTAATGTAGAAACCCCTTAAACACTACAATCTACTATAGAATCGACAAAACTCGTTGTTGAATTGGGTTATGAGTGATGGCAGCCAGCTTTGTCTTGAAGATTCCTCCCTTTGATTACACAATATTCTTGTGTGGTCCTCCCAAAACCTCCAATCTGCTAGGAAATGACACAACTCATCTTTGTTGCTTACACAAGTTGTTATAACAGCTCCTAGGCAGCCATAAATATGTTGTAGCATCCCCCTTGAAGAGCACAATAAACCTCGGTTAAACCTTTCTATAGATGCCCCTTAGGTTCCAAGATTTGGCATACAAATGATCATGCGTCTGCACTAAAATATCAACACCTCCAAACAATAATCAGATTTCCCTTTTCTTTGAGAACAATATATGGTAGCGTCCTCAATAGAAACTCGACCTCTTCCTCTAGAAATATGGATTTCAAAAAGAATTAGATGTGTTGCAATGGAACTTCACCAAAACCCCAGTCTCTGTAAATAGACAAATCTACCTACTCCAATGAATGCGCATTGAATATTTGAGTAATATTCCCTCCCAAGTGGCTAGGGTGGAATATTTCACCACTGAAACTATATTAGCTAGGGTGGATAGTCTTACCACCGAAACAAATCAAACAAGAGTTTCCTCCAAACCCTAAAGGCTCCAAGAGCTCTCCAAACCAATAGGTAAAATGATCATCAACATAATGAGAGAATATGAGCCCCTATCGTTTTTTTATACCCCCTATCATCTTTTTCCCCTCAAGTGAATTTTAATTCATCTTTAATATTTTCTCATAAAATCACTTTATTAATTTAATAAAAAAAATTTACTCCAAAAAGTGATTTATTTGGCTTTAAAGTCTTTCCAGCCACTAGAAGTCACGTTTTTATATCATCTCAACCTTTAGAGTTTTTTCTCTTGATTCCAATGAGCTATTACACTAAGGTGTCCCCTCAAATAATATGATCCAAATAATACCTTTATTGTATTTAATTAAAGTATGCTCAATAATAACCCAAAATTATGAAAATCATTGAATGCCACGGAACCAAGAGAGAATTTGTGGAAATTATCCTTGTAATGTTCATCCATCCTCCTAGCTGGGTACCGTGCCCTGATACCAATATGTAACGTTACCATGCTTTAATACCAATTTGTAACATCCACCCAACCTCCTAGTTGGGATACAATTCTGATACCAAATTGTAACGTACCATTCTATAACGTTCCTCGTTACCAATATTGCTTTGATACCAATCTATGACATCCCTAGCTTACTATTGAGTAATGCCACTCCAAAAATCTATTGCATAGATTCTACACTATAACGTTAATCTGTGCAGAATCAAGTGAGGTAACGCGCACGATCCCAAGCTGGATGATGCCACACAAATATTTCCTCTTTAGACACTAAATATAACAATGAATTTATCACATAATATAATTGTGGACACAATCATTCAGAACACACAAATATACTGCGTGCATAACCACTATGAACACATGATTACTACTGCGTGCACAACCACTCTGGTGTCGCATGCAAATTTAGTTATCTTTGTGCATACAAACTGCTTTCCCATGCGCACAACGATTCTAGCCTCTTGTGCGCACAAATTACTTCGCTACACGCACAATAATTCTATCCTTGCTCAGAACTAATGACATTAATACAAAATAAACTAACATGAATACTTAATAACTGTCATACTTTGCTTGTGCGACAAAAAATACTACACAACAACATCATGCTTACATGTACAAAAAACATCATACAGAATAACGACAATTAATTACATGCAATGTCATACATGAAATAAACCCATACCATACATAGATAATTAAGCATATAGTAAATTAGACAAGAACATAAAGGAAACTTATCTATTTATAAAGAGTCACCAACTACATGTGGAGCTCAGATGTTCCTCCTAGCCATAGAATCTTTTGCTCATATACTTCATCAACAGGTCACCCTCGAGCTAGGGTTTAAACTCCACCAGGGAAAAAGGATTCCTAATGTCAGGATAAGGTCTGATAATTAACAGAATTGCTCAATTCAAGGTGCCAACTGCTGCAACTATCCTACAGTCTCTCATTCACCACATGCCTGTCCCACCCAATGAAGTGCGCCCTTTCTTTTCTCAACAGTCCCTCGGCTTCCCCACTTCCCTTCCAGGGATTTAGCAACAGGTCAGATAGGAAGTCTCAGAGCCCTGTAACTAATTCTCAACACACCAGGGAACAATTGCTAACAAATATCTCACCTGGAGAGAAGACAACCCACCTCTTCGAAAACAAATCTATCACCTGGAGAGAATGCTCACGGGCCTGGAAACCTTCCTCTTCGACAACAAAGACTCTAGTTACTAGATTGAAACCCCTATCCAATTTTTTCTCTTTACATAATGTAATGGTCGTTTTCTCGTTTAGATGGTCCGACCCCCTGAAGAAAAATGAGTGAATTCCCCAAAATACACTTAAGGTTCAACCATATATTTGCATGGTCATAACTGGACACTTATCACCTTAAGACTTAGATTTATCCACTTGGTGACTCGATCCCATCCCTCAGGAACTTAGGATAATTAAATATCCATAAATTATATTTTTCAGAAATATTAATAAAATATTCCCCTTGGACTTCAGTCCCCCCTTTTCCTTTTTTGGTGGAGTTTATCCCCTCGTTTCTTTTTTTCTGATTAATATGCACACAATGATGTGCGATGTGGTATTATTAATAATTTGAGTGATTACATTTTACATGGATATGCACATTGACCTTTTTGTATCCCGACTCACCATCCCGATAACTACACAGGCTCTCTGGCATCAAATATATATATAACTTGATCTGATGTACACTTCAAGGTAATCCTCGTGCACTCACTCAGGTGCATGTACACTATGGAAAGTGTGCACCCTTCCTTTGGTGCACAAACTGCATGAACTTACTTAGGTGTGCACAACACTATGGAATGTGTGATCCGGATTATTTTTTGGCACAAAATAAGAGCGGAGATATCATAAAGAAATGCACAGAGATATTGCAGAGGTCCAATAGTATAACAGAAATGTATCAGAGATGCAACCATAAACATAGAGATACAGTAATAAACGATTTCTATTAATGAAAGAAATATACAGAGACTGTAAAAATATAGAGTGAAAGATTCGCTAGAATGGTGGCAGCTTATCTCTGAGAAGAGATGTGACGACTACTCGCATTTGCAAGAAGATGATTACAATGAGGCTCTGAAAGCCTTTTACAATAAACAGGAATTTCAAAAACCCTAGACATCCAAAAACCTAACCCTAGGAGATGAAGCTTCAAAAGTTATGTGGGCCCTGTTTGGGTAAGTTGGTACATCAATTTCATGGGGTCGTAACTTTTGGATACAATCTTTGTTTTAGGCACACGATAGCTCGTTGGAAAGGTATCATCGAGGAGATTCATTTAGAGGGCTCAATCAGAGCCTTCAACTATAATTGAGAACCTCAATCCTGAAAAAACTTCATTTAGGCCCTCAAAATGGCCCCGGAAGTTAAAAGCTGCTAAAAATTAGTAAATTACCAAAATTGCCAAAAAATTGTTTTGAGCTAGTTGGAAAAGGTGGGTGGCCACCGATATCCACCTAGATCAATCCTCCCTCAGGAAGAAATGGTCTCCATTATGTTGAGTGGCCGAGGGAGAGGAAAAAACATTTGTTGAATCTGAATCTTGGTGAGCAACTTGCCTTGTTGGAGACGTCGCGTTGCTCGGATTTTGGAAGGCTGTCATGAACCTGTTGAGGATGAGGTCGTTCAACAAGTCGAGCTACATGAGAGTATTGTGTGCAGAAGGAATCTTTGCGCTTTGCTGCAACCTTGTCGACCTAGTTCTGTTGGATCGAATGTGCTTGGGGCGAGGCTGTAGTGGTTGCAATGTCCTTCTGTTCCCCTTTTGAACAGATTGTGAAGAAGATGAATTTTGCAGTATGAGATACTACCTTGCGGTACTTTTTAGGTGGAACAATAGTCAGAACTACCTCTCTTATTCTGTAGAGATGACCCCCAAGAGAAACAATGACACCGCGGGGTCGAGACTCATAAACAACATGGCGTCTCCTCATATATGGTTAGCCCAAGAGAACATCACAGATGTCCAATGGGGCAACATCACATAATACCTCATTCTTGAAGGGTTGGATGCCTTATGACAATCGACATTGCTGGCTGACACGAAGATCTCATCCCTGGTGAAGCCACCCGATTTTGTATGGTTGTAGGTGTGGTGTTGTCGACAATCCCATGCACTCACTCTGGTGCTCCTTGAGCGGGGTCCCCTTCACCCACATCTATGAATGAGAAAGGTGCTCCCCCTCTTTAGGATCTATTGGTGCTTTTGGTTGAATTGTTGCGGTCACAACAATAGCAATGGGGTCTGTGTTGATGATCTGTCTTTTACCAGTATTTTCAGAATTAGATTCGAAATCAGGGTTCGGTTCCTTATCTTTGATCTCAGCCACCAATGACTGTTTTGAGCGACATTCCTCGGTATTGTGCCAGGGGATTTTGTAGAAATCACACCATTTTCCGGTGTCCTTCTTTCTCTTCTCGTAACCCTTTTTTTCTTGTGTCTTGGAATGGTTTTTGAGAGACTGTTTGTTAGAGCCGCCTTTGTCATACTTTGGTTGTTGCGGATTTGAAGAACCGAATTCTTGTTTGTTCTAGTGCTTAATTTTCTGCTCGATTTTAACAGCATATCAATAAGCAACACCGAGTGATGAGATGTCCAAAAAATCCATTTCAGTTTGGATGTATCTGTGTAGAGCCCCGCGGTATTTCAGAACCAAATGTCGTTCGAAGTATTTGATACCTAGCTTGTTGCACAAGGTATTGAAGGTATTAGTGAACTCCGAAACTGCTTGGCCCCTCTCTTGCCTCAGTGTGGTCCATCTCATGTACTGGTTCTCAAAGTATCCAACAGGGTATTATTGTTCCTTTACTGCATCCACAAAAAAATTCCATGTGGGCTCGGCCCCATATATTCTAGACTCCTCTATGGAACTTTGCTCCCAGTAATTTTCATACCAATGTTTGACATGGGGGAGAGATTTAAGGAGTGCGAAGATGATCTTTTCCCTGTTGGAAAAATTATGAACAAAGAAATAACCTTCTAATAGATTTAACCATTTGTCTAGGGCATCCGCATCTATTTGGCCTTCAAATATGGGAATATCAAAATTAACATGTACCTTGAAATGAGAGGTGCTTCCAAAGTGGTTGTTTGATGAAGATGCACCTATTGCTATCGATAGGCATTGAAGGATGTGGGAAAAATTCTCCATCATTTCGTCCCTCTGCTGCGTGAGAGCTTGCTCAAGCAACAGATTTATAGGATCGTCTGCTCCGTCGTTTTTCTTTTCTTCCGCCATGGAGGGTTTCTTGGGCGTGCGAGAGAAATTGTCTTCAAGAGAGACAAGCTTGAGACCCAACTTGCTATACTTGGACCTCGTCGGGGACATGCACTGAAAAAACGATCAAGAGCAACCTGCTCTGATACCATTGATCCAAATTATTTTTCGGCACGAAATGAGAGCGGAGATATAATAAAGAAATGCATAGAAATATCGCAAGTATCTAATGATATAACAGAAATGTATCAGAGATACAACCATAAACATAGAGATACAATAATACATGATTTATATTAATGAAAGAAATGTACAGAGACTGTAAAAATACAGATTGAAAGACTCGCTAGAATGGTGGCATCTTATCTCTGAGAAGAGATGTGACGACTACTCGCATTTGCAAGCAGATGATTACAATGAGTCTTTGAAGGCCTTTTTACAATAAACAAGAATTTCGAAAACCCTAAACATCCAAAAACCTAACCATAGGAGATGAAGCGCCAAAAGTCATGTGGGTCCTGTTTGGGTAAGTTGGTACATCAACTTCCTGGGGTTGTAACTTTTGCATACGATCTCTGTTTTAGGCGCACAATATTTCGTTGGAAAGGTATCATCGAGGAGATTCATTTATGGGCCTCAATCAGAGCCTTGATCCCGAAAAACCTTCATTTAGGCCCTCAGAATGGCCCCATAAGTTAAAAGCTGCTAAAAATAGTAATATACCAAAATTGACAGAAAGTTGTTTTGAGCCAGTTGGAAAAGGTGGGTGGCCATCGATATCCATCTGGATCAATGGGCACACTCTTTCTTTGGAAAAAAATCCTCGCGCACTACTCAGGTGCACATAAAATTGAACCAACACTTGGTGTCCACAACTCACCAACCTAAATGTACATTTACAGTTGGGGTTCGGATTAGGGATATTAAATTCATGTCCCCCTTATTTATGCACTGTTCTCAATGCATTATATACATATGAACATACAAAAACTTTAAAAGTCTTCAAAAATATGCAGGTACTCTTCCTATATAACATCCTCACTCTCCCAAGTTGCATCCTCAGGACCGTACCAAGTCCATTGGACCTTTACTAGCTCCATTGCTTTATTTCGAAGTTGTTTGATTTTCTGATCCAATATGCAAATTGGTTGCACTTAAAAATTGCCTTTTGGCTCCACCCAAATCACATTCCATTCAATGACAGATTAACATCAGGTACGTATGTTTTTAGCAAAGATACATGGAAAACATTATGAATACACAAGGATGCATGCAATGCAAGCATATAAGTGACAAGACCAATCCTCTCTAGGATTTCAATTGGCCCACAATAGCGTGTTGCCAACTCAGAACAACTTCACAACTTCAGGGAACTGCATCTTGCTTTTACTTTCAAGAACACGTGGTCACCCAATTTAAACTCTTTGTGGGTTCTTCCTTTATCTGCGCAACTTTTCTTATTTTCTTGGCCCGCCTTTAAATTCTTCCTTATCTTCACCATCTTCTTTTCCATTTCCCGGAGCAAATCTGGACCAACCACTACGTGGTCTGTTGGGTTGTCCCAATTCACTGGTATGTTGCACTTTCTACCATAAAGTGCCTCAAATGTGCTCATCTTTAGAGATGCTTGATACCTATTGTTATAAGCAAACTCAACCAAAGGTAAATATTTTTCTCACTGCATTGGTTTGTCCATCACATACATTCTTATCATATCTTCTATTACTTGATTTACCCTCTTTGTTTGTCCATATGACTCAGGGTGATAGGTTGTGCTAAAATTCAGATTTGTTCCAAATCTTTTGAATAACCCTTTCCAAAATTTCGATGTGAACTTGGGATCTTTGTCTGACACAATTGTCTTAGGTACACCATGCAACCTAGCAATTTCTCTCATGTATTAATCAACAATGTTAGTTTCCTTGTGCGTTGACTTCACTGAAATAAAATGGGTAGGTTTAGTAAGCTTGTAATGAAATACATGGTGACAACTTCCCTCTTCCACTCAGGAATGGGAAAAAGCTGTAACAAACCAATTGGGTGTCTGTGCTCAGCCTTGACCTTTTGACATTCAAGGCATCTAACAATAAAAATCAACAACCTCCTTTTTCATGCCTAGCCAATAATATTTCTTTTTGACCGTTGCAATTGTCTTCTGATAGCCTGGGTGCCCATATTATAAGGAACTCTATGCGTCTTTGACAATAAATTTTTTTTCAAATTATGATCATTTGGCACATAAACTCTGTGATTATACATGAGGATTCCATCCTCTTTTAGATCATAACCTTCAAATTTATGTTGCAATTTACCTTGTTGTAAATTTACCTTTATGTCCATGTAGCATTGATTTGATTTGGAAACCTATAAAATTATGTCACTCAAATCTGATTTGTACATGCTAATGGTTGTAGCATGCATCTCATGCACCCTCTTGCTGAGTGCGTCAACCACCTTGTTCTCCTTTTCGTTGATATGCTTGATATCAAAGTCATACTCGCTGAGGAATTTCAACCATTTGCTTTGTCTAACATTTAAAATTGGATGTCCAAACAAATATTTCAAACCAATTTGGTCTATCCTCAACTCGAATCATTTCCCCATGAGTTAGTGCCTCCACATATTCAAAGAATGAAATATGGCTTCCAATTCCAAATCATGAGTAACATAGAATCTTTCATGCTCTTTTAATTTCCTTGATTTGTAACATACCACATGCCCATTATGACTAAGTACTCCACTGAGCCCTTCCTTGCATGCATCAATGCACACAACAAAGTCTTAATTATGATCAACAATTATCAAAATTGGTGCACTTGTCTACAAACTTTTCAAGTGCTGAAAACTCCTTACACAATCCAGAGTCCCTTTGAATCACACACCTTTCTTTGGAAAGGATGTAATTGGGTGCGTAATCTTTGAGAATCCTTCAATAAAACTTTTATAGTCCCTTGCAAGTCCCATGAAGGACCTCACCTCTGTGACATTCCTGGGTGTTGGCATCCTTCAATGGATTTTATATTCTCCGGGTCCACAACTATCCCTTCCTATGAAATGATATGAACCAAGTAATGAATCTTCCTCTAGTAGAATGAGCACTTTTTCAACTTTCCATACAATTGATGTTCTCTCAATACTTGTAGCACCATCCTCAAGTGATGCTCATGTTTTTCTTTAGACTTTGAGTAAATAAGTAAGTCATCCAGAAATACAATGACAAACTTATCTAAGTATTCTATGGAAATACCATTCATTAAACACATGAAGACAAATGGTGCATTTGACAACCCAAATGGCACTGCTGTAAACTCATAATGGTCATACGTCTAATGTATTATTCTTTAATTTTCACTTGGTGATATACAAATCTGAGATCAATCTTTGAAAATATCTGCACACTCCTTAGCTGGTCAAAGAGGTAATCTATCCTTGGAAAATGATACTTGTTCTCTATTGTTACTTTGTTCAACTGCCTGAAGTCAATACAAAGCCTCAAAATACCATCCTTCTTCTTCAAAAACAATACAGGGGCACCCCAAGGTGACACACTTGGGCGTATATACCCCTTTTTCAGAAGTTCTTCAAGTTTCATCTGTAATTCCTTCAACCCTGGTGTACTCATCCTATAAGGATTCTTGGATACGGGGGATGCTCTAGGAATCAAATTTATAGAGAAATCAATATATCTTTTTAGTGGTAAACCCGATATTTCTTTAAATACATCTTCAAATTATTTTAGTGTTGTGCAGTCTTCAACTTTATCCTTAGGTGCCTCTTCCATGTGCGCGACAAATACTTGACATCCTTTCCTGTAGTTTTTCTTCAATTGCAAGGTTGAAACTTTTATGATAGTTACAACTCTTGGAATGCCTTGAGTTGTTCTTAAATTTCCTTCCTCATCCAAGCAAGTAAATGACTTATTGTAACAGTCTAGATCAACATGACATTGAATCTTGATCCAACCAATCCATACCAATGAGACAATCTTAAGAGCCTAAAGGTATGATATTCAAATCATCTTTTGTGCTCAACCCATTTATATCCATTGGACATGCCTTAAGTATCTCATGAATTTTCCTTTCTGCTCTTGTAGCTAACTACACTAGCCAAGGTTTTCCAAGCTTGCCTCTTGGCAATTGGAATCTTTCCACAATCTTAGGATCTAGATAAGAATGACTAGCTCCTAAATCAATTAAAATAGAAATGGGTTGGTCATTAATCTTACCTTCCATTTCAATCATGTGCAACTGGAACTCAACTTGATTGTTATCCAGGGTTGCGCAGATCCTTGGTACATTTCTGCCCATGTATTCAATTGTTGAACTTGTTGTGCATTATGAACATTTCTCTCTTTTTCACCTCTGTGAGGGAAATCTCTATACATATGGTCTCCCCGATAACCCTAACATTGAATAGGTGGTTGTCTTGGTCTTTTCCCCATTGTATTATTCATTCTAGGCTCCATGGGAGTTGGTTGTTCTTGAGAAGTATTTCTTAGAAATGGTGGCTTAGTCCCCTTTTTTCTCTATTCCATTGATTCAAAAATATCTTTTAAAGACTATGGTTGAGTTTTAAAACATGAGTTCATTAACCATTTAGGAAATTGATGAAAGAGGAAGAATTAATGATGTAACATGGCATCCATAATAAGATATATAGATCTGGAAATAAGGACAAAGAAACAACAAACCATAACAACAATGTTGTTAACGGTGTTCGACAATATCGCCTACGTCTTTGGGCTTTTGTCTCAGTGGGTGAGGCTTTCTTATTTCTCTTCAAAGCTTCAAAAGTACTACATGTGAAAAGTTTCAAATGGATTACAAAATGATCTAGCTATGTTCTGCTAGATCTCAAGAACCCAACACAACTGACGACACTAAAAATGGATGAACGAAGATCCCAGAAATGGACCGAAAAGTTACTCTCCTCAATGGCTTCCCTGCATAAAAATGGCTTTGAATTTACAATTTTTCAACATTTCTCCTCTTCTGAACCTCTCTAATGTTGCCAAGAACCTCTGGTTTATATAGGCTTGAAGTTGGAAACAAACTCCCAACTTTCCCCCAAGACCTGCCCTAAAAAAGAGCTCCAGATCCTCCAATAATGGCCAAAATCTCCCAAAACAGGCTTAAAAGTCAATTTAAATCTTAATATATAGTTAAAAAACCCACTTTTGGGTTAAAATAGGGTGTAGCCCCTCGAATTCTTGGCCCCTGGTCATATGCGAGACTCCATGTGGCCAAGCGCTATGCGTTGGCCCCTTAACCGCCGACCCCTGGTCATGTGGCTTGGCCATATGGCCGCCACCTTAATATCCACGCGCCCTCTGCTAGCTTGGCCCCCTGTTTGTAGCCCCCTGGTCACGTGCCTTGGTCGACGAGCTAGCCCGGCTGACCGGGCGCTATCCCCACAAATTCGTGCTCGCCATAGTTTTGGAGGTCTGGGTCATATGGTAATGGTCGTATGGTGTTGCGTTGGGGCTATTGCAAAGGAGTGGTTATATGATAAAGTCATATGGGTGCGCGCTAGGGGTTGGGGCTAGGCCCCAACCCTTTACTCCGTCAATCTTACAACTTTTTGTATTCAAATAAAATATTTACACTATAGTTAACAAGTAATAACGTGGGCGGGCTGGTAGCTCGGCCCTGCCAAAGTGCTCTCCTCGGACCAGAGGTCACGGGTTTGACTCCCTTGGAGTCCATAAAATTTTTGCCAATACAACCAACCAACGAAGGGGTGCCACGTGGCAGCCCATGACTGGGCTACGTGGCACCATAACACTTGCCCTCTTACTGACATGTGTCAACATCCAATTTTCCCACACGCATAACTGTCACGTTTCACCAATGGATTGGTCCACATAATTGCCAACGCATCACTGCCATGTCACCTGTACGACCGTATGCACTGTACAGTCAACTGCCACGTCAGCACTGTACGGACTGCACAGTCATAAAAAAAATTTCCCTGTTTGGAAAAACGAATAGAATGTGATATATTTCACATACGGTGTTCATTTGAGCTCGTTCAAGTTGCGTTGGATTCGTAACGATGAGGCCTACACACACGACCATTTTGAAGTGATTTTGATCACTTTAATTTTTAGGCCTTTCTAGACCCATTTTGGTTCCTTAATCCATTTTGGATCACACCTCCCCACTAAGACCTTTAGGTCCTCCAAAAGGATACTAACCAGTCATCAATTGTAGGATAGGCCACCCCACTTGTTCTATGTCTTTAAACTCTGTCCTATGCACCTGTCTCATCAAGATCAACTGTAAAACAACCATGATAATTGACAGCATATTGTTAGCCACTTGTACTCTGTCACATCTTACTGAAGCAACTATCACCAATGTTGACAACATTACTAATAATAACATCGAAAATATGATTGCAAATGAGCTAATATGTGTGTAATACTTGCACGCCATTAGCTTCTCTTGAAGCAAAGTATGATTGAACTTCCATTCTACAATCATCTCATGTTCTTGCTTAAGATCAATTAATTGATTTGGGACAATTATAGGTGTGTTTCTTGCATGAGCTGCTTTCCTTAATTGTTCCATTATTTGAAGAGATTGTTTTGCTTTTAAGTGATGAACATGTACAACATATTCCTTGTTTGCTTTGATTATGTGATATTGATTATGTTCCCTGTAGAAGATTGCTTTGCGATCATACAAATAAGGACTACCTAAGACCATTCCACATTCATTGAGTGGCACCACATCACATGTTAACTCATCCACAAACTTAGATGAAATTGCAAACTTTAAAGTGCATTGCTTTGTTATGTGCAATTTATGATTGTTGCTTATCCATTTAAGTGAGCAAGGTTTATGATGCATTTGAGTGTTTAATCCCAATTGTTTAACCACTTCTTTTAAAATCAAGTTAGATTGAGATCCATTATCTATCAATGTGTCGACCTTAGTATGTCTCATTATGACCCTTGTGTGAAACAATCTACTTCTAGAATCAAATCCATCACCAATTTTACTTGTCAAACCAACCGCCGTGATCTTAGATTCATCACCCGAATCTGATCCCAAGTCTGTTGGTCATGATGCTGCTGCAACTGTTTCCCTCTCTTTCCTCTCTTTGAACCACTTTGGTCTCTTCTCGGGATGCAATTGCCAACAATGGTCCTCATCATGCCCTTCTTTCTTGCAATGCTTGCAAGAGAGCTTCTTTTCCTTTCTTGCCATTGAATTTGCCTTCTTGCCATTCCACTTCCTTTTGTCCTATTTTGTTGAAGACGATTCCCCTGATACACCAACTCCTGTTTTCCCTGCCTCAATGTATGTTGCTTGAACATAAACCTCATCAAGATTAGTAGGTCCAAACATAAACACAGTGTTACGAATATGTGCAGGTAAACCTCCTATATACTTCATAAGAGTTTCTTGGGTATGTAATGGAATGTCTACATTAATGCCATCTTACGAAATTCATCTGTGTATTCTTGCACTATTTGTCCCTTTCTTAGTTTAAGACCTTGCCATTAAATTAAATCCTTCTCTTTATAACCCAAAGGATAAAATTGCTTTCTAATTGCAGAAACCAAAACTTGCCACGATGGAAATACATTACCCACTTGTTGCATGTCATTTTGCAACTTTCTTTGCCACCAGATAAGTGTTGTGCCTGCAAGTCGAAGTGATGCCAATTTGATTTTAGTTGCCTAATCCTCGATTTTTTGCCTCCATCTGTTTGACCCAGTTATCAAGCCTCTCTGCATTGACTTCACCATCATACATGAGTAATTCAAATTTTACATCAACCTTAAGTAAAGGCATATCCTGTTTATGTTTGTGGACATATTTTCTGGCGGTGGATTTGGAACTTGTAGTTGAAGAAGAAGAAGTTGATGGAGAAGAAGGAGGTGAAGGAGGAGGTTTAGGAGAATCCTCTCCTTCTTCACTTTTGGCCTTTTAAGATTCACCTAGAATCGATCTCTTCCGTTCCAAGTAATCATCATATAAAACCTTCATCATCTCCAACATGGCGAAGAAGGTCTTTCGAATCTCTACCTCATCATGAGAAAGTCCCTCTTCCGATGCCATCTTCTCACTTTGAGAAGTTCTCTTTCTCGATCCAATCTCAAGATTATATTCAACAAGCTCGCCTTCACCATGATTCATCTTTTCCTTGGTAATGATGCAAACTCAAAAAACCAACCATCAACTAGCTCTGATACCACTTGATCCGAAAAGATCTTTTAAAGTCTATGGTTGAGTTTTAAAACATGAGTTCATTAACCATTTAGGAAATTGATGAACGAGGAAGAATTAATGATGTAACATGGCAGCCATAATAAGATATACAGGTCTGAAAATAAGCACAAAGAAACAACAAACCATAACAACAAAGTTGTTAATGGAGTTCGACAATATCGCCTATGTCTTCGGGCCTTTGTCTCAGTGGGTGAGGGTTTCTTATTTCTCTTCAAAGCTTCAAAAGTACATCCGAAAAGTGTCAAATGGATTACAAAATGATCTGGCTGTGTTCTGCTAGATCTCAAGAACCCAACACAACTGACGGCACTGAAAACAGATGAACGAAGTTCCCAGAAATGGCCCGAAAAGTTGCTCTCCTCAATGGCTTCCCTGCATAAAAATGGCTTTGACTTTTCAATTCTTCAGTATTTCTCCTCTTCTGAACATCTCTAAGGATTCCAATAACCTCTGGGTTATATAGGCTTGAAGTTGACAACAAACTCCCAACTTCCCCCCAAGATCTGGCCTCAAAAGGGCTCCAGATCCTCGAATAATGGCCAAAATCTCCCAAAATAGGCTTAAAAATCAATTAAAATATTAATATATAGTTAAAAAACCCACTTTTGGGGTAAAATAGGGCGCAACCCCCCAAATTTTGAGCCCCTGGTCATATGCGAGACTTCATGTGGCCAAGCGCTATGCGCTGGCCCCTTAACCGTCGCCCCCTGGTCATGTGGCTTGGCCATATGGTCGCCACCTTAATATCCACGTGCCCTCTGCTAGCCAATGTTTTAAAAACCGAAATCGGTACCGGAACCGATCGAGGGTCCAACCTGAACCAGAACCATAACCAATAATAAACCGGTCGAATCAGTTTTTTAAAAAATACATAAAATATTTAAATTTTAACGAAAAAATATATTTTTAAGATTTTAAATCATGTTTCCAAAGCATTAGAGACAATTAGAGACAAAATATCCAAAGTAAGCTCAGGAATATATCAAAATGGCACCAAGTGCAATACATATCTAGAGATCAGAAAGATTTTAAATCATGTTTCCAAAGCATTAGAGACAATTAGAGACAAAATATCCAAAGTATGCTCATGAATATATCAAAATGGCACCAAGTGCAATACATATCTAGAGATTGGAACATAAATACATAATCAAGGAGGCTCTAGAGTCAAAATTTCCTCAATCCTCTATAGACCACAACAACAAAACACATACTAGCAAGAGTCAAAACTACAAGTCACTATCTCATTGATCAACATGATCAACGATCAATCATTACTACTGCTAGAAGTAGAAATGGCATGGGCATCCTCGCCCTCGACATCATCATCTGACTCAGACTCGGACTCGGCCTCAGACTCATCACCATCAAGGACATTTGTGACTACACACTCTGAAGCTGCACTTGTTGTAGTAGTACGACCGCGATGAGGCACACGAGGTATACGACAACGACTATGACTGCCTGCAGTTCCACTAGGGTCTGCCATGTCTGACATTGGAATCGAACCGCGAGGCCCTAATAGTGTATCTGCATCCATCTGAGCCTGCCTTGCTAACTCCATCTCCAAATCATGGTCATCATCAAACTCTGGTGGGTGAGTCTCTACTACCCAATCTGAAGTTGGATCAACATCATCCAACACAATAGGATCTGTATCGGGTCTTTTGT
>ML816309.1:88191-106269 GCA_009831015.1 Picea engelmannii | reverse complement strand
TATAAATGAAACTATGATGAAATCCATTTTAGCATAAAGACAAGAAGCTTGATGAACGAGTGCTACATTACTGAGATATATCACAACCTTGCTTCAACAAGTTTGGTTGTTGTTTTATTTTAATCTTGTTCCTGTAGCATTAAACTATAACTTCCAGAGTTGCTTGCAAAGGTTTCCACCTAAGAATAGTCTCAAGATTTTTATTAATGAGTGATGGTTTGTCAATGTGTGACCTCCAGAGATAGTTCATGGTACCATCTACATCTTTGTCAGGAGACAAGTATTTATTTTTGAGTGATTTGCTATTTGTTTGAAGTTATCGTTGAGTTTTCTAGTGAATATAAGTTTTATAGTTTTGTTCATAATTAGATCACACAATCTGGTAGAAATCAATTTAATCGTTGATAGAGTGACATCCAAATATGGATGTCTTGAGCCTCTTTGTGAGAATTGTTCCCAAAATATTGTTGATTGTTTTCCAGTAATTCTCGTTATTATTTTTATTGCACAGTTAATACTAAATAGTGCATGAGAAGTTGAGTCGCACCTTTGCATGAACAAATTGTTTGCATAAAGGAAGTGCAATACCACCATACGTCCCTTGCATTAAGAGTATTGATTGTGGGCTAAGTGTTAGATTCTCTATTCATAAGCTTTCACTCTAGACTAAGAGATTCAACATAAGATAAATAACATCGAGTGGAGATTTGATATCCTTCTAGCTAATTGATTAAAAGAGACAGTTAGAGTAAAACTTGTGACCATAACTACTATTTGGTTATATTAGTTTTTGACAAGTGATTATGATTCTTATTTTCAGATACTGAATACTTAGTCTCTGAAGGTGAAAGATTATATCTTGGATCTTAAAAGGAGATTTGACGAAATGAACTAATTACTAGTCTTTGTTTTCAAGTTTTTTGTGAGTCTTTTTTATAATTTGGTGTGTGAACCCTTAACATCTACGAATTGAAAATCATTATGAGAACAAACTAGAGAACATGATCATGCATAGATCAAAGATCAAAGATCTATGCATGACATATAAGTTATTCCATTTCTGCTCATATTTGATATACATTCTCTGGACAAAAATAAGGTTTGCTTGATGGTATTTTACTGAATGATTGGTTTGAAGCATGGTTTGTTTGTCTCTTGAGAAGCTAAGATAGTTAGAGTAGTTAAAACTTTGATCTTTTACCCGCACATATTGTGACTACAGCTCATTAGTTTATGAACCTGGTTGACAAGTAAAAATGAATTTTATTATGACAATTAATCGACCCAACAAATATCACAAGTAAACAATGAATAAATGACAAATTTGGATGTTGACTTGACTTATAGATCTTATTAGTGTTGTAATCATGTTGTATGCTCTGTAATCATACTAAGATATAAACTCAATGAAAATGGATAGAGAAAGTTGAAACCTGGTCAACATGGTTGATTAGGCACAACCTATAGGTAATGTCGTGGACCTTACATGGTATATACAATGTACATGAGTAGACTTATTTTGTCTCTAATAGTTTGGAATTCTTTAAAATATATTATTTTTATTAAATTTAAATATTTTATGTATTTTTTAGTAAAACCGAGTCATTGGAATCAAAACAGTCTGAGTCAATCCAGAGTTTGAGTCTGAGTTGGAGTTGACCCTCGACCGATTTTGAGGTCGATTCCAAGTTTTAACACATTGGATCCATCATGAAAGGTGTGCAATACAAGGAGAGCACCAATGGATGAGCGATAACAATCAATCCCAAAGGGAGAAGTGAGTCTCCTCCAACCAAAATACCAACTCAAGCAAGAAAAACATCATCTCCAAGAAAAAATTGAAGGTGTATACCCCCCAATCCAGCAAGAACTCTATAGGTATCATGTTGCAAATCATATATTGTGATGAAAATCACAAGAGTTACCCTCGTGAAATATGAGGGGGTAACAAGCATAATCAAGCAAGTTTGCATTTATTCCATTAAGAGAATACCTATAAACTCATCGATTCGACACCATTTTCTCTATGAAAAAGTTGATCTGGTTGGATGTTGAGCCTTCTAATGGAAAATTGTTGGGCAATTTCAGTGCATGCTCTATCTTCATTGACAATGGTTAAGAAACTATCAACAATTTATCCAAAACAATAAAGATGACCATTTTATTCATTCATATTACCAGATGTTGACTACATTATGCAAATCATAGGTGGACGGTCATAGATGCTTCCACATCTCCCATCCATACATAAGATTTAGAGGGGGGAAACACCTTACAACATAATTAACTGAAACGAATTAGAAATTGATTTTTAATCATTTCCAAGTAAGTAGTTTTACATTTAATGATGATCCAACCAGCAAGGAATTTGAATTTAAATATTAGAGGGCATTGGAAAATGAATGTATGACTAAAGAGACTTGCAAATTATCACATCATGGATTCAATTAAAAAATTGAGTTAATATGTCAGTCGTTATGAATAGTAGCTTAAACATTGAATTGAGTTTAATGCAAACTAAGCTCTCTATTGTGTAGGTCAAGAAGCTTTGAACTTAGTTCAACGTATAGTCTTCATCATGTACGGTGAAATTTTATGAGATTTATGATATGACTGTTTATTAGATCTTTACTTCTTTAAGCTTGTTTGGTTGGCATGAAATTTTCTCCAACAAAATTTTTGTTTTTATATATATTTCTTAAGACCATTATGTCTTTAGTGTTAGAGATTTTTTGTTCAAGTATCAAAGAGAAACACGACCTCCTGATTCAAACACATTTACCTCCATTAACATTGGAATGGGAGCTTCTAGAATCAATCAAGGACACTGTTGATGATTAAAATCGCAACAATGAATTATGCCCATGAAGGATTGTTAAAGTGCTATTATTTAATTATGATAATAATATAATACTAGTAGGTGGGACCCCCTTGTAGACTAGAGGCACAATGATAGACATATCACACATATTTCATTGTTGTTATGATGTTGTCTACACAGTCCTACATTTTTTATGATGTAGTCTTGGTTCCATTTCGCGTGATAATGAGTGGTTAATGCATTATTGTTGAATGTTATTGGTAATCACTTGCGACACAGAACAATTTCCATGGGTCTAAGGATCATGTGGTTTACAGGTGCTATGTTATAACCTTGTCACTAATTCGTATATTGATTACTTATGCACATATAGGCAAGGGATAATTAAATGGTAGCATGATCAAAACAAAGAAAAACTATGAAAAGGTTCTAGAGTTCAAGCAAAAGGAAAAAAACTATGTATTAATCCTTGAGCTATGATAAAGGACTACATGCAAACTTCAAATGAAATAATTAATGGGTACAAGTGTTAGTCTTAGCTATTATGCTATTTGTTTGGTTAAAGGACTGTGTAAATTTTATTAAATTCGAATGGAGGCACATATAACAATGTTGATGTGATTATTGTCTGGAGTTATGGAAAAGGTTAACGTAGAGATATGAGATATCTCGGGTGGCGCACTATGCAACATATATGGTATCACATCTTACAATGGATTGACATTGATTATCCATTGGTTATATGGTTGATTTAATGGTGAATGCTATGTTTATTGGGTTGTTTCGTACATGGAATTGAATGGGCCCAGGTGAGGGAGCGACGTGCATTTACTGCACGTCCCTCCAAACCTTCCCTATCACTCGTCACCCTAGCTTTGTTGCATTGTTGCTCTGTTGGTTGTGAAGCTCCGTGTTTCTAGGATTAGCAAGGGAAAACTCCATCGGTTCACCATTGAAATGATTTTCTCACAGGTATGGCTCTGAACTTTCCATCCATGATGGACTCTTTGTTTTATGAACCAAATGGTGGCTCAGTGATGCGTGGATTCTGTGTTTTCTTGAGTTTTTCGACTGTGTGTATATATGGTGTAGCTCTCTGTGATGACTGTAAAATATTGGTAATTGTAAACAGAGAAATGGGTATTATTGTTATAAAGGTTGTACATTGGTTGTTTGCTCGGTCAGTATGGTTTTTATGATGGATCTCTGTGAAATAATAATGATAGTGGTGCAATAAGGCTCTAAGTTTGATGGTTGAGGGTTTGTATTCATCATTCTGTGTATCAGTGCCTGTCAACTCGTTTCCCTCTTGGTTGTTGTGGTAATCATCATCCAGTTGCAGAGCAACTGTCGATAGTTGGTGTGTTCTTTGTTTAAACCCGGGGTTGTTGTTGATGGTCGTTTCTTACTATCTTATCACTGGAAGCTTTCCAAAAACCCAATCTTGGTTGGCACTGAATGTTAATACAGGTCTTTGTATTTAATGGATAGGAGGATACGAAGAGCTTCCACACACCACTACTCGTTTATGTTATTATGATGACTGTGTGTTCTGAAGTCCCATTGTTGTTGCTGTCAAAAGTTATCAACCTCCCGAGTGATTGGAAAGAGACATCATCTCGTTGTATTTTAATACCCTCCACTATTTAAGCTAACCCTCGTTCCTCTCTGCAAATTGTTAGAGGCACTTGTGTGAAACTGAGTTGTTTTACTTGGATCACCTTTTCTCTCCTCGAGCGTTCACTTATGATTCTGTTGAAGGCTTGAAGGTATAAGACGAAAGACTATTTTTTTTAGAAGAGCGTGGCTCTCTGTTTCAAGATTACATTGTGGCACGTGGTTGTTAATCAATGGTAAAATGGATAAGAGGATTTGGAAGACCACAATCTCTTTGTGTTTTAAAAGGGCAAGCAAGTTTTGTTGCCTCTCTTGATTTAATTTTTAAAGAGCTCGACTTGGACTCTGACTGCCTTTGTTCTCCTCGGGCACCTTCTGGGGTTTGTCAAGTATTGGGTTATCAATTAAATGGTTATGGAATTTTAAAGACATGTGCTCTATCGTTTATAAGCCTATCCTCTTGGTCGAGTCTCTGTCTCGTCCTTCTGTGATGAATTTGTTTGAACAAATAAGAATGGAAATGAGTGGTTGCATACAGTCGAGGGCCGTCTTTCTATTTCTTTATGGTTTCGATCATTGTATTTTATCTAGTGTGGTCTTGATTGCATAAGAAGACACTTGTGTGAGTTTTATTAAGTTTGATCGGGCTTCTGACAAGGTAAAAAGAGATGCATGTGTGTCAATCTAGTTCTGTTCACTTCATACATGATATGGTTATATTGAAATCATCGTGTAGACTATCAAATTGTTTAAAAAGAAGTTTATATATGCTGATACACATAGATATCAAGCTTGGGGTTTATGTTTGGGTTCACTGTTGTTGTTGATTCAAGATTGTGTCGTGGTATGATAGAAGACACATGTGTATGATTGGGCATGCTTTTAAGTCTATCCATGTTTGTTTTAAAGGCAACCATGTATATTAAATCAGGTCGATTGTTGATTAAAGAACAATGATTGTTGATTGTTTATCATGGTGTATTATTGATTATCGGAGATGAATTTTGAGCATAATATACCAAGAATTGTTGTGCATGTTTTGATTATTTTAAAAGGAAGAGATCAGCGTTAGTATATACAGTGTTGTTGAATGAGAAAAGTTTTCATAAGTTATAAATGCATAGATTGTTATAAATTAAGGAATTCTGGGAAATTTACTTATTGAGACAACGAACAGTTTTGTATACAATTGAGGAACAATGACTGTTTTGGTCTTGGAAGTGGATGTTTTTGGATTAAATTTGAACAGAGTTATGATCGTTGATTTATTTAATTTATTTTATGAACAATATCCATCTAATTCCCTGTCATTTTCTCACTTTTTCGCTCAATACAAATCCCCTCACGATCCCAGATTCATTTTGCATGCTTTATTCATTAAAATTAAATTAAATCTTTGTATTACAACGATTAAGAAATAACACAGAGATAGCTGACAACTGATATGTTTTGGTTATTGTTACACAATCAATTGTTTAATGAATTGTTGTGCAGTAATCGTGTTCTTACTCCCTTTCATTTTCTCACATTTTTGCTCAATACAATCCCCTTAGATATCCTTGGACCCTAATTCACCCCCTCCTCATTGACAATTATTAAATGAATTTTATGGATTGGATTGCATGGGTCTAATGTGATTGTTGAGCCAAACTTTGTTTCATAGTAAGAGAATGTCATGTATGGTTTGTTTAAGAAGTTAGTTGCTAATAATTGTTGCATACATGATGAGCTTCTTCAGTAGAGGAAGTCATGGCCAAAATAATAGGGGCAGAGGGAATTGGAACAGAGGGCCTAGAAGGCCCAGATTCTCAATACATTTCGATGCAAATCCTCAAGAGTTAAACCAGCTTTTCCAAGCTGGATTTTTCAATTGGATTGGACAAGGAGTAGTCCAACCTAGACCAGAGAGGCCTCCTTTCCAGCCCCAACATGTCCCTGGTATCCCTGTGCACCCTCATGTTTTATTGCAACCTGAAGTTGCTGAGAACGACGAATGGCAAGAGATTGTTCACCCAGCAGTCTCCCACCATCGTGGCTGACCAAATTTGTCTTTACTTGCTCCTCCTCTTGTTAACCCAAATATCCAAATTTCCCCTGCACACTCACCTGTACAGTCCTCCCACGTAAGCAAAAGACTCAAAATTGAAGCCCACCATATGCATGATAAAGGAAAGTTGTTGTTGCCCCCTCTTCTCCTTCAAGTGACTCATCAAAATCTGTTTCATCCCACATGCACTTGAAAGATGATTGTTCTCATGTCATCAGTGAGATCAAGCCTCAAGGTTCTACACAGCCTAAGGCTAATTCAGGGAAATCAAAAGGGGATAGCAACAACAAAGGAAAAATTGTCTCTCAAAATGACAAATATGGTTTTTTATTATACTTTATTATTGTTTTATTGAGGGCAGTGGACTGCTGAAGATTTTGGACAACATACTATTTTTGGATATTTTGGATATTATATGTTTGGATATGATTTGAAATATCATTGATATTTAATTTTTAGATTATGAAAATGATTAT
Organism: Picea engelmannii; assembly: GCA_009831015.1. NCBI lineage: Eukaryota > Viridiplantae > Streptophyta > Pinopsida > Pinales > Pinaceae > Picea > Picea engelmannii. The sequence continues at coordinate 99,308 of ML816309.1, read as the reverse complement.
AGGAGCTACAAGGAGGGATGTGTTTGATTTATTGTCTCGTATGTTTATTTTTGTTAAGAAATTAAAGGGAGTCACAAGGAGTCCCACCTACTAGTTATTATTTATTAAAAGACCCTTATTATTATTAATTCATCCCCTAAACTAAAAATTAGTTGAGTTTTAGTTAACTTAACTAAATGAAGTGGTTGAACTACTTCAACTAATTTGGAATGCATAAAGGCCAAATGAGAAGGAAGAACAAGAAGATAATAGAAGAAGAAAGCATACTAAGTTTTGCTCTTGAGTTTTATTGAGATAGTTCAGTTTTCATTCATTATTTGATTTATCAAAGGTCTAATTTTCTTTTATGATAGCAGGGTCATATTGTAGACAACAAGGTTCAAAGTTGAATCATATCATTCAGACACTTGTTTTCAGAGGTGTTGATCTATCTTTGATAGTCTGTGTAGACTTGTCTGTTTATGGATTAAATTTCATCACTAATAAAAGAGATTGTGCAGAGTCAAGTGGGCATTAGTATATGGCAAACTCATCCAGATTTTAAAGATCAATTTTTATTTCTTGTCCGAGTCCTTTTGTAGGGTTTTCATCGAGGATATCTAAGTTTGACCTTCGTCCATGCCCCTCACAGAGATTTTGTAAAGAGAACAATTCTTTTGATTTATTGGAATGAGGATTGTTATTCTGTCTCATCTATGTTCATATGTGACTTGGTATTTTTGTTTTTGATCTCCACATTTTCTTTCACAATCTGATATATTCAGAAAATTGTATAAAAATGTTAGATTTTTGCAACAATCTTTTACTAAAAAAAGTCAACCTAAGCCCTTGTAATTAATACTTGTGGATTGAGAAACACACTTTTTGAGGCTATAAACATAGGGTAACATTCTCGACTATCTTGCCTTAGCCAAGCAAGATTCGAAAATGTTCGAGTAAGATAACTTCATATCTTTTCCTCAACAGACATGATTAAAATAATAATCCCCCCTGAGATTGGAGTCCTGAGAAGTGTCAGTGAAAGATGGCAAACCACATGTTGTGCAACTTTTCTAGTGCTATTCGTCTGAGAGTTGCATTATATATTATCTATAAAGATTATGCTTTGCAATTGTGTTGCGTTGGGTGCACCCTATTGGAAAAGAGGAAGGCATGGCTTCAACTTGAAAACCTTGCTTATTACCTTGACCTAGACTACAAAAGAAGGTTCATTTGTAGACAAAAGAATTTGGATATTGGGAGGTTATCAAACCTTTCATGTGTTGGAAAGGGAAGCATTTTATAAAATCTATTTTGATCAACTACCATTCAATTTAGTGGTCACCAATGCAACTTGATGTAGACAAACCTTTCATAGAGAATCCTTGGTCTTTGACCTAACATGCTTTAGTAAAGGCATCAAGTCTCTTCGAAGATATATTCTCAAAAAATGGGTAGAGAATCCCATGTGCCCAAATTGAAACAAACTTTTAGACTTGAAAATTCAAATTTTTTTTTTTGAGAAAATCCTAAGTTTTGATGCTTGACTATTTGTCTTTTAAACTTAGTGTCAAGTCTCGACATAGTTGGTGGAAAGATTGGACTTAGAATTGCATAAAACCCTTTGTGTAATCTAACCCTGCAAATGGACCTTTTTTTACTTGGAAATAAATCCTTGGGAAACTTCTGAGCACTTCCACCCATTACAAGGATGGTACCCAGTTTAAAGTGGACGACGTAGACTTAGTACACCTAACCTCATGGGGATCAAACCAAGGACCTGCACAATGCGTCAAAATACTAGCAACATCCTGGTAATAGCAGCACCAACCAATTGAACAAACCCTCGAGGCTAAGCTTGCCAATGGATATAAGTGGCTAAGCAAGACATTGTTTGACATGCGACCTAGCAGGGTTTGGTGGCTCAATCCTCAAGTGACCACTTGGATTTTCATAAGGGGATATAGAAATTGCCTCTGGAACCTATGCCACTGAAAATGCCATCCCCTGGTGTTGGAAACATGTTTCCATGTTTCAGAAATGGGTCCTCGTATGAAATGCCTCTAAAACATAGCTGGAACATTTCTCGGTGTTTCAGATTTGGAAATGTCCTATCCTCCATTTTAGTTGATACATTGACCATTTTAGCAGGCATTATAGTCACTAAAAAAAGGCTAAAGCCTAAATTCTTAAAAATTAAGTTACGAATAAAGGGTTTGTGCCTCCCTTCATGATGGCAAACATTATGCACTCCCAGCAGAGTAATAAATGCTGTATAGGCTGGGATATATACCTTTGGATCTAAAATATTTGAAATCCAACGATATATATCACAGCCTATACACCATTTATTACCCTGCTGTGAGGTGCATATTGATTGCCCTTCATGATAGCTCTCTCTTTGGCATTATCCAAACTTCGAATTCATAAAGGATATTTTGAATTTTTTTATCTTATGGTCTTTTTACGTGCACACACATCTATCTGTCATATCTCAGCCATATCATAATACCCTGATTTTCTAAAAATTTGACTTATCCATTTGCATACCATATCTGTATCCGCTCTGATATTTTTATCCATACAACTTAACCATTTTTAATTGGTACTTAGTGAATGGTGGCCTTACTGTTGGCCAACACTTGTGTCACCTAGGCCTGGCCTTTTCCATCTTGTGTTTTCTCCAAAAGGGATGAATCTTAGCATCTCTTCTGGTTAGCCTGTTATCTTTCAGGGAGAAGAGTCTTTTTCATCGGTGGAAAACTTGCAACAAAATCAAGATCAATAGTGCAGAAAAGGGCCAAACATTTTAGTGGTCGGAAAAAATTGCTATGATGATTAATCTATCTATTTAGATCCAAACCTAAGTAGAAGAGTGCTTACTTGACCTAGAGCACCTTCTCAAAAAGTTCCCCTTGTAAGATGAGTCATGCCAGAGAATTCCTCGTCCAGATCTCTCCTTCCTTCTTAGTTGTCACATCAAAGACTGGGTCATCAACGATCCCCTTTATAGAACTGGCTGACAAGTTCAGGAGGGATGAAAGTGAAGAAAGAGTTGGCTATATAGCTGACATGATAAGGCACCACGTCCTCTTGTGATGATAAGACACCATGTCTTCTCCTGTGTATTTCTAATATGGCCAAGCCCCAAGAGGTTGGCAGCCCTTGGTGCTCGACAAACCCCCTCTGGTGACAGATTGGCTCTCAAAGCCTAAGTACCAGGACCCCCAAATCCTGCAATAGAAGCGACACCATGTGCCTGAGTTTTAATGTACTCTTGCTACACCCATTAGGGCAGACTTCAATATTTTGGATAATTGCAACTTTTTGTGGCCCTAGGCAATTATTTTGCTTTGATAGGATTTGATTGGGGATTTTATTTTTAACGCCCCGCTTTGATATTTCATTTTGAGTATTTCAAGGGGATTTAGTTTCATACCCCTTTATGATCCATTGGTAGTGAGTTGTCCCTCGCTCGTCTTTTTGCCATATACTCATTGTACAATTTGTCATATTAATAGAATTTCAAAGCATACTTAAAACACAGGTCCTAATATTGTTGTTTGAAGCTAATAGCAAGGCTCTCAAGGATGAATCCTTCCCGTGACTTGTAAGGAGCCAAGATGAAAGACAACAACTGCAAAAAAAACCATTTATTCAAATCTGTTTGAGAAAACAGAAAATTCACATACAAACATTTAGAGGCACAAGCTTCAAATAAACTGTCACAACTTTCACACAGAGCTCTAACCTTGCCAATGTACCAATTACTATGTAAGAAGGGATAAAATTCAGGACGACTTCTTCAAACTAAGATCTCTAATAGACTTTAAATTTAAATTACCAATAAAGGAAAATACAACTTTAACAAATTTTACATTAACAAATGGACCGTCATCATTACAAAGAATGAGAAATTTTAGTCATCATATGAAGAATGAGGTGCTGCAACACATCCTGGATCGAAGGGATCTTCGGAGCCACAACAGTGCCAATATTGAATAATCTTCCCCGAATCTGGTGTATTCATGGTCCCCCCTGTGTACACACTTTCAAACTTCCTCTTTGTTTCCCCTGACTCATTAGAAGCAAGTGTCATTATGTGCCAACAAATATCAGCAGCTAATGCTACCATCAAATGCAATTTACAAAAATATGAGATTCTGCAAAGTATAGGAATTAGGTATTTGTATAAGCTTGTCACAACATAGACTGACAAAACATATTGATCTTCAATTTAATGAATTACGGACCACTGCCACAAATGCTAAAAAGGATATCTATAAACATGACACAAATAAAAAGATGTTTGTAAATTTAACATGTTTAAAACACAGTTATTTCATTAAAAAATAAACGAAAGCCATGGGAATGCACATGAGGTCAAGAACATACTATTTCGGAACTCATAGATAAACATGAATATGTATATATAGAGTTAAAGGAGCTTTTCAAAGTAAGGGTTCTGTGGACATAGATGTAAGCGGGTTTTCAAAGGGTTCCTTTTGATTTATACAGGGACATTCAATTCCTGTCAGTAGCTGTTGAAAGAATGCAATACTTGACAGTCCTCATGGTTCATTGTCAACTTCCCGTTTCATTGTCTCTTATATATATGTTTGAATTCTTCCCCAAAAAAAATTCCTTTAATTGCAATTTGCGCCCCTCTAAGTCTAGTGTAGAACGCTTCTAGACTTGGTTTCAAAATGCACAATAGACAAGGAAATTCTCTTATAATTTCCTTTCAAACATTGAAATACAGATTGCATGTTGCTGTTACTGACAAAATCCTCGTGCCCAAAAAATTGTTGTAAAAGAAAAATTTACAAATTTCCTATCCTCTCTGTTCAAATTCACTGGCATATGCAAGTTGGAACTTATATCAACTTTCTGACAACTCTTGCCACAATGTTGTTTGACCTGGTAGAATATGTGAATTGATCAACCACCACAAAGATATTGGTATTTAATTTATTATCTTTGGTCTCCAGTTATGGAGTCCACTCATATTTACTGTTTATAACTTTATAGTAGTGGGTTACAGAATAGTTTGAATAGAAAGATTTGCTTTTTATTAGCTTCATGCTATGAACTCTATCACATTATTTTATCAAAACATATGAACCACTGTATCACTAAACGTCAGTGTCCAAATACTTGCCAGGTTCGACATGGATTTGCGGGTCATATCCGTCTTGGCCTACAAAATGGACCGAGTTAATCGGATGGCAAGTCAAAATCGCTTCTGGCAAGTTTGACTTGCAAGCCATCCAAGTTTTTCTTTAGTATTTCCCGAAATTAAATAGTAAGTTTACCCCAAGTTAAACAAAATGATTGTATTTCTATTAAATTATTTTTGTATCATCTAGGTTTTCCGGAGTATTTGCTGAGTCCAAGTCAAGCTCTTACTCTCCAGCCTCATTGAGCTTTTGCTGAGCAGAGTGTTTGCCAAGGGACTATGGGAAAACTAAAAAGTGTAGTCTAAACATACTACGATGTAGATCTTTTCCAGCCATTTTTTTCCCAAAGTCCAGTTAAAAATTTAGAAGAATTGGTGGAATTGCAGATATCAATTGTTGAGATTACACAATACGGGTGCAATAGGGGTTTTTAAGGGTGCTGAATCCATTTATACATTCAAAAATGTGATTTCAGCAATGAAAAATTGCAATTTGACCAAAAATTATATAGCCAGATTTCAATTATGATTACTAGAAAAATTGCAAATCATATAATGTTTAGACTTCTCTGAACTAAAATATCGCCTGCCATTCGGAAGTGCAGTAGACACCTATTTAACACATTTGAGCATACAAATGTATTTTCTTGTTCCTGATGCATGCATATCTTATATTTCTGCAACAGCTTGATTTAGAACAACATCTATCAAGCCTATAAAAAAAGCATTGTTATATTTTTTGACTTTAAAGGCAAACCTTCCAGGCACAAAGGCTTTAATGTCCATTTCCCATCCAATCATACAGACATTCCCTTTGCTATTTTCTGTTGAAAATTATAGCTCGAATAAGAACTTCCACACAAGTTTACTGTGAACGGTTCAGTGTGAACATGCGAGAAGTAGTTCAAGATATTTTCAAAAAGAAATTCTATTTTGTAGTTCACTCTAGTTAAAAAGTGAAAATCTTATATTTAGTTGTTAAGTCTAAAAAAGTGTATTTCATGCATGCATGACTTAGACTGGGAGTAAACTCAAAAGAAGATTAGGTTTTGGTCTAAGCTAAAAGTATAAAGACAAGTCAAGATAGAGAGTTCACACACATAAGAACAGTTGAGTAGGTTGAGCAATTGAGAAAGAGAGAGAGCAGCCAGTAGGAAAGAGGCATTTCCAGACAGCGAGTACAAGGCATATAGGGATCCGTATAGTTCCGTACAATCGTACGGATAGAGTCCGTATAGTCGTATGGGCAGAGACTGTACAATCCATATAGGTAGGATGTATAGCCGAACACGGTGGTACAATAGGCCATCCCACTCGGTTCAGAGGGTGACTTTGTAATCATGCGGCCACTGTTTTTTGGCAACTTGTGGAGGTTTCCTTGTAATTTTTTCGAAGGAATGAAAAGTTGTTTTTGAAGTAGTAATTACTTATGTATGTGAAATTGATTTTATGCTTCTGCTATTTAATTTCCAGTTATTGTGTGATTGATGATATGGTATGAAATTTAATTTCAACATTAATTAAATTCAACAATTTACTTGTTTGATTGAGATCATAAGAACTTTAGTCACCTAGGCTTGGATTTTTTAACATGGTATCAGAGCTAGAGCTTTGACTGAGATTTTCACGGATTTGCAGTAGTAAATCTATTGTAGGGAAGAAGGACCAGCAGTTAAAGGGTTTCAAAGTTTTATTTTTAGATTTGGGAGTTTGTGTAGTAGATCTCAGAGATGGCATCAGCTAGTCTCAAGTTTGATGACAGATTGGATGGTGCCTCAAATATCTTATCATGGAAGGTGAGGGTTACACTCTTACTAAAAGAGAATGATCTCTGGGATATTGTCAAGGACGTTGTGACTCCACCCACAAATTCGCAACAGTTGGTAGCTCACAACAAGAGGGAAGTGAATGCCAAGCGGATGATCTTGGATGTCATAGAGGATCATCTGATCCCTCATGTATCCAAGAAGAAGACAATGAAGTAGATGTTTGATGCACTGGTTAGTCTCTACCAGATTTAGAGCATAAATAGGAATATGATATTGAGAAACAAACTCAGATCCATAGTGATGACTAGATAAGATAGAGTCACCAGTTATCTTATGAAGATCACACATATTTGTGATCAACTTGCAGCAGTTGGAGAGAATATTGAAGATGCAGAGCTAGTGAAAATGGCACTGTGTGGATTCCCAACTTCATGGAAATCATTTGTCAAAGGTATCTGTGCTCAGGAGAGCCTTCCTAACTTCAAGAGGATTTGGGATGATTGTATCCTGGAGGAGACTCAGATGGACTCTAAGGCCAACAAGAAAGATGGTGATGAAAACCTAGCTCTATTTGGTTAGTTAAATAAGGGCAGAGGTAAAGGACCCAACAAGGGTAAGGGAAAGAGTGAGGAGTCAACCTCAAAGCTAGGAAAGAAGGACTTGAATAAAATCAAGTGTTTCCTTAGTCATAAGAATGGTCTTTATGCATCATACTGTCCAAAGAAGAAGAAGGGTAAAGGGAAGCAACAAAAAAAAAAAAGTAGCAGTGTCTACAAAAACTCAAATGAATGAGTTTGTTTCCAAGTTTGAGGTCTTTAGCAAGTTTTAGGAGTTTAAAGTTCTAGTTGAAAACTAGATAGGGAAGAAGATCAAAGTAGATAATAGGGGTGAGTATACCTCCAAGGACTTTGAGGGTTTCTGCAAGGAGGAGGAATCAAGAGGGAGCTGACAGTTTTGTACAACCCACAACAAAATGGGGTTGCAGAGAAGAATTGATCCATCATAGGGACTACTAAGGCCATGATACATGACGAGGACTTGCTGGTGTTTCTTTGGGCAGAGGCATGCAACACAACAGTCTACATCCAAAAATGGTGTCCTCATAGGATCTTGGAGGATAAGACACCAAAGGAGGCATTCACTGGTGTGAAGCCAGAGGTGAGTCATTTTCGCATTTTTGGTTGTTCAGTTTATATCCATGTACTGGTAGAGAAGAGGACTAAGTTGGAGCCCTCCAATAGGAAGAGTTTATTTGTGGGTTATAGTGAGACTTCAAAGGCTTACATGGTCTTTATTCAAGAGCAGAGGAAGACCGTCGGGAATTGAAATGTAAAGTTTGTGGAAAACTTTGCATCTAGGAAGTCCCATGAGCCTATTCCAATGATAGAGGATGTAGAGAAGGAAGCTATGAAGATTGAGATGGGATCACCAGTGATTTCCATTGCAGTACAACAACTTTCAAGTGAATAAGGGGAGACAGGAGCCCCTTCCACTTCTGTCAGGAGACCTCGATGACATTGAGGGATGCTCAAGAGCATGTTAAGACTAATAGGAGCACATTCAGAGAGAATAGATCCTTGAAGAAGTTTCCAGACTATATAGCATTGATGAGCAACATTCTAGATTTTGAGCCTTCCATTTTTTACGAGGCAACAGACTAGCCAGTATAGTGGGATGCCATGGTGGAGGGGTACATCTCCATCATGAAGCATGACGTTTGGGACATAGCACCAAGATCAAAGGGGAAGTCAGTGGTGAGTTCTAGGTGGCTCTACAAGATCAAGCATGCTACAAATGCCAACATTAAGAAGTTCAAAGCAAGGTTTGTGGCGAGAGGGTTCTCCACTTCTATTAGAGCAATGATGTCCTTGGTTTCATTTATGGGATGGAGGATCATTAGATGGATGTGAAGACAACTTTCCTTAATGGGATCATTGAGGAAGGAGTGTACATAGAGCAACCTCAAGGATTTGAGGTAAGTGGGAAGGAGTCCCATGTGTGCAGGCTTAAGAAAGCCTTGTATGGACTCAAGCAGGCACCGAGAACATGGTATTCTAGGATTAATGGATAACTGCAAAGTATGGGCTTCAAAAAAAGAAAAGCAGATTCTAACTTATATTACATATTTGTTCACATTGATCTGCTCATTTTGGTGTTGTACGTGGATGACTTCTTTAGGATAGGGTGAAAAGAAGACATGGCATCTAAGTTTGAGATGAAGGACATCGACATGATGCATTACTTCTTGGGTTTGGAGGTTTGGTAGAGACCAGGGGAGATTTTCCTTGGGCAAGGTAAGTATGCAGTTCAAATCTTGAAGATATTTCGAATGGAGGACTGCAAACCTATGGCCACATCCATGATCACTAATTTGAAGAAGGTGACAAATTCAGATCCAGAGTTGGTGGATCCCATGTTGTACATGGAGTTGATAGGTTCCTCGATGTATTTGGTCAACACCAAGCCAGATACATGTTTTGCAGTGAACACCTTGAGTCAATTTATGTTGGAGCCAAGGCAGGAGCATTGGGTAGTAGCAAAACATGTGCTTATGTATTTGAGGGGCACAATGGAGTACGGTCTGAGTTATCTTGGAGCTGGTGAAGTGAAGTTATAGGGGTATTCAGACTTAGATTGGGAAAGTAGTGCAGTAAACAGGAAGAGCACCTTAGGGTGTGTTGTTGTCCTTATACACACTTGCAAACGTGAGCCAAGTCTTGCTCACTTAGTGTGTCCTTGGAGGCACAATACCTAGGTTCAAAGCCCATGCTGTCACTTTGGCTTGAACCTCTTTCGTCTAGGCTTACTCCTAGGGAAGCCAAGGGGGGTAGATCCTAGTTTCTAGATAAGATTTAAAATTTAAGTTCTAGGAGTTGCTTTTAATTAGTTAAGGTTTAGGGGGACTCTAACCTATGATGCAAAGGCAGCAATGCAAGATGCAAAGGCTTCTATGTCAAGCAAGCCTTTCCCTAAGTCAACTAATACTAGTGCCTAAGGTTGGGCAAGGGGTCAACTAATTGTAAGGGTGTTTTGTTACAATATGATTACAAAGATTACAAAAGAATAGTTACTCTTCAAAAATGCTAGATACAAGTTATTACAATAAAGAATGCTAGTTACACAATGATACAATACAATAAACTAATCACGTTTGTTTAAATGTGCAGGATATTAAAGAAGATCAAGGCATAAGCATCATCAACACATTAAGCCTAAGCATGCCCCAATAGCACTTACTCTATTGGACTTCTCCTCAATGGCAACATCAACACAATGAATTCACAATGACACTTAGAAGATTTAGAAGCTTAAACACAAGTGTTCCACAAAGATTAAGACACTTAGTTGATTAACCACAAAGCATTACTTGTATTATGATATTGAAAGATTAAGTTGCAAGTATTAAACCTTAAGATGTATCAAATTGAACCAAGGTTATCAATTTCTTAGTGAGTTAAGGGTTTTTTAAGATTTGAAGAATTTTAATTACCCTAGCTAAGTGTTTGACCAAATACCTCCTCCCCTGGTTGCCAAATGGTTGTTGGATGCTCAAGAAGTAAGGTAACGAGGCCTACCAGCTTCACAGGTCAACCCTAAGAATTGAATTTTTACGGAAAGGACGTCGCGCGCCATGAGACCGTCCCCAGCCTAGCACCTTCCGTTGCCCTCCTCAATCCCCGTTTTAGATGGTGAAGATGGTGGTTCAAGGTACCCTAGTAAGTCTATTAAGTATATATATCAATTGGTTAGACTTTTAGATGTATTAGAAAGTGTTTTAATGACTTTTGGTTGCCTCAAAATGGTGATTTTATGCCAAAACCGAAACTTTAAGCAACTTAGAAAGATGTGTTATTAAGCATGAAAATTAAGCACATTAACACATGTAAAAGATGTAAGAGCAAGCTGAACAACGATTTAGTTTATCACCATTGATTAAACCATTAACATGAAAGCTTGTTATGAAATAATATTAATGCACAAGGGCAAGAACAATTTGCCAAAGAAAAGGAGAGAGATTCAAGCTTATCACCACTTATTTTATGTTTGTTGAAGCATTAAGTGTGAAAGGAAAAGCTTGAAACTTTAGATGTGTGCCTACACTATCAACTTATCCAACAATATATTAACTTGAGTGTGATGGCAAGTGGCCTTAAAGATGCAATAACATTAAGAGAAAACCACTTACTATA
>ML816309.1:48301-88091 GCA_009831015.1 Picea engelmannii | reverse complement strand
AAGATATTTGAGGCACCATCCAATCTGTCATCAAACTTGAGACTAGCTGATGCCATCTCTGAGATCTACTACACAAACTCCCAAATCTAAAAATAAAACTTTGAAACCCTTTAACTGCTGGTCCTTCTTCCCTACAATAGATTTACTACTGCAAATCCGTGAAAATCTCAGTCAAAGCTCTAGCTCTGATACCATGTTAAAAAATCCAAGCCTAGGTGACTAAAGTTCTTATGATCTCAATCAAACAAGTAAATTGTTGAATTTAATTAATGTTGAAATTAAATTTCATACCATATCATCAATCACACAATAACTGGAAATTAAATAGCAGAAGCATAAAATCAATTTCACATACATAAGTAATTACTACTTCAAAAACAACTTTTCATTCCTTCGAAAAAATTACAAGGAAACCTCCACAAGTTGCCAAAAAACAGTGGCCGCATGATTACAAAGTCACCCTCTGAACCGAGTGGGATGGCCTATTGTACCACCGTGTTCGGCTATACATCCTACCTATATGGATTGTACAGTCTCTGCCCATACGACTATACGGACTCTATCCGTACGATTGTACGGAACTATACGGATCCCTATATGCCTTGTACTCGCTGTCTGGAAATGCCTCTTTCCTACTGGCTGCTCTCTCTCTTTCTCAATTGCTCAACCTACTCAACTGTTCTTATGTGTGTGAACTCTCTATCTTGACTTGTCTTTATACTTTTAGCTTAGACCAAAACCTAATCTTCTTTTGAGTTTACTCCCAGTCTAAGTCATGCATGCATGAAATACACTTTTTTAGACTTAACAACTAAATATAAGATTTTCACTTTTTAACTAGAGTGAACTACAAAATAGAATTTCTTTTTGAAAATATCTTGAACTACTTCTCGCATGTTCACACTGAACCGTTCACAGTAAACTTGTGTGGAAGTTCTTATTCGAGCTATAATTTTCAACAGAAAATAGCAAAGGGAATGTCTGTATGATTGGATGGGAAATGGACATTAAAGCCTTTGTGCCTGGAAGGTTTGCCTTTAAAGTCAAAAAATATAACAATGCTTTTTTTATAGGCTTGATAGATGTTGTTCTAAATCAAGCTGTTGCAGAAATATAAGATATGCATGCATCAGGAACAAGAAAATACATTTGTATGCTCAAATGTGTTAAATAGGTGTCTACTGCACTTCCGAATGGCAGGCGATATTTTAGTTCAGAGAAGTCTAAACATTATATGATTTGCAATTTTTCTAGTAATCATAATTGAAATCTGGCTATATAATTTTTGGTCAAATTGCAATTTTTCATTGCTGAAATCACATTTTTGAATGTATAAATGGATTCAGCACCCTTAAAAACCCCTATTGCACCCGTATTGTGTAATCTCAACAATTGATATCTGCAATTCCACCAATTCTTCTAAATTTTTAACTGGACTTTGGGAAAAAAATGGCTGGAAAAGATCTACATCGTAGTATGTTTAGACTACACTTTTTAGTTTTCCCATAGTCCCTTGGCAAACACTCTGCTCAGCAAAAGCTCAATGAGGCTGGAGAGTAAGAGCTTGACTTGGACTCAGCAAATACTCCGGAAAACCTAGATGATACAAAAATAATTTAATAGAAATACAATCATTTTGTTTAACTTGGGGTAAACTTACTATTTAATTTCGGGAAATACTAAAGAAAAACTTGGATGGCTTGCAAGTCAAACTTGCCAGAAGCGATTTTGACTTGCCATCCGATTAACTCGGTCCATTTTGTAGGCCAAGACGGATATGACCCGCAAATCCATGTCGAACCTGGCAAGTATTTGGACACTGACGTTTAGTGATACAGTGGTTCATATGTTTTGATAAAATAATGTGATAGAGTTCATAGCATGAAGCTAATAAAAAGCAAATCTTTCTATTCAAACTATTCTGTAACCCACTACTATAAAGTTATAAACAGTAAATATGAGTGGACTCCATAACTGGAGACCAAAGATAATAAATTAAATACCAATATCTTTGTGGTGGTTGATCAATTCACATATTCTACCAGGTCAAACAACATTGTGGCAAGAGTTGTCAGAAAGTTGATATAAGTTCCAACTTGCATATGCCAGTGAATTTGAACAGAGAGGATAGGAAATTTGTAAATTTTTCTTTTACAACAATTTTTTGGGCACGAGGATTTTGTCAGTAACAGCAACATGCAATCTGTATTTCAATGTTTGAAAGGAAATTATAAGAGAATTTCCTTGTCTATTGTGCATTTTGAAACCAAGTCTAGAAGCGTTCTACACTAGACTTAGAGGGGCGCAAATTGCAATTAAAGGAATTTTTTTTGGGGAAGAATTCAAACATATATATAAGAGACAATGAAACGGGAAGTTGACAATGAACCATGAGGACTGTCAAGTATTGCATTCTTTCAACAGCTACTGACAGGAATTGAATGTCCCTGTATAAATCAAAAGGAACCCTTTGAAAACCCGCTTACATCTATGTCCACAGAACCCTTACTTTGAAAAGCTCCTTTAACTCTATATATACATATTCATGTTTATCTATGAGTTCCGAAATAGTATGTTCTTGACCTCATGTGCATTCCCATGGCTTTCGTTTATTTTTTAATGAAATAACTGTGTTTTAAACATGTTAAATTTACAAACATCTTTTTATTTGTGTCATGTTTATAGATATCCTTTTTAGCATTTGTGGCAGTGGTCCGTAATTCATTAAATTGAAGATCAATATGTTTTGTCAGTCTATGTTGTGACAAGCTTATACAAATACCTAATTCCTATACTTTGCAGAATCTCATATTTTTGTAAATTGCATTTGATGGTAGCATTAGCTGCTGATATTTGTTGGCACATAATGACACTTGCTTCTAATGAGTCAGGGGAAACAAAGAGGAAGTTTGAAAGTGTGTACACAGGGGGGACCATGAATACACCAGATTCGGGGAAGATTATTCAATATTGGCACTGTTGTGGCTCCGAAGATCCCTTCGATCCAGGATGTGTTGCAGCACCTCATTCTTCATATGATGACTAAAATTTCTCATTCTTTGTAATGATGACGGTCCATTTGTTAATGTAAAATTTGTTAAAGTTGTATTTTCCTTTATTGGTAATTTAAATTTAAAGTCTATTAGAGATCTTAGTTTGAAGAAGTCGTCCTGAATTTTATCCCTTCTTACATAGTAATTGGTACATTGGCAAGGTTAGAGCTCTGTGTGAAAGTTGTGACAGTTTATTTGAAGCTTGTGCCTCTAAATGTTTGTATGTGAATTTTCTGTTTTCTCAAACAGATTTGAATAAATGGTTTTTTTTGCAGTTGTTGTCTTTCATCTTGGCTCCTTACAAGTCACGGGAAGGATTCATCCTTGAGAGCCTTGCTATTAGCTTCAAACAACAATATTAGGACCTGTGTTTTAAGTATGCTTTGAAATTCTATTAATATGACAAATTGTACAATGAGTATATGGCAAAAAGACGAGCGAGGGACAACTCACTACCAATGGATCATAAAGGGGTATGAAACTAAATCCCCTTGAAATACTCAAAATGAAATATCAAAGCGGGGCGTTAAAAATAAAATCCCCAATCAAATCCTATCAAAGCAAAATAATTGCCTAGGGCCACAAAAAGTTGCAATTATCCAAAATATTGAAGTCTGCCCTAATGGGTGTAGCAAGAGTACATTAAAACTCAGGCACATGGTGTCGCTTCTATTGCAGGATTTGGGGGTCCTGGTACTTAGGCTTTGAGAGCCAATCTGTCACCAGAGGGGGTTTGTCGAGCACCAAGGGCTGCCAACCTCTTGGGGCTTGGCCATATTAGAAATACACAGGAGAAGACATGGTGTCTTATCATCACAAGAGGACGTGGTGCCTTATCATGTCAGCTATATAGCCAACTCTTTCTTCACTTTCATCCCTCCTGAACTTGTCAGCCAGTTCTATAAAGGGGATCGTTGATGACCCAGTCTTTGATGTGACAACTAAGAAGGAAGGAGAGATCTGGACGAGGAATTCTCTGGCATGACTCATCTTACAAGGGGAACTTTTTGAGAAGGTGCTCTAGGTCAAGTAAGCACTCTTCTACTTAGGTTTGGATCTAAATAGATAGATTAATCATCATAGCAATTTTTTCCGACCACTAAAATGTTTGGCCCTTTTCTGCACTATTGATCTTGATTTTGTTGCAAGTTTTCCACCGATGAAAAAGACTCTTCTCCCTGAAAGATAACAGGCTAACCAGAAGAGATGCTAAGATTCATCCCTTTTGGAGAAAACACAAGATGGAAAAGGCCAGGCCTAGGTGACACAAGTGTTGGCCAACAGTAAGGCCACCATTCACTAAGTACCAATTAAAAATGGTTAAGTTGTATGGATAAAAATATCAGAGCGGATACAGATATGGTATGCAAATGGATAAGTCAAATTTTTAGAAAATCAGGGTATTATGATATGGCTGAGATATGACAGATAGATGTGTGTGCACGTAAAAAGACCATAAGATAAAAAAATTCAAAATATCCTTTATGAATTCGAAGTTTGGATAATGCCAAAGAGAGAGCTATCATGAAGGGCAATCAATATGCACCTCACAGCAGGGTAATAAATGGTGTATAGGCTGTGATATATATCGTTGGATTTCAAATATTTTAGATCCAAAGGTATATATCCCAGCCTATACAGCATTTATTACTCTGCTGGGAGTGCATAATGTTTGCCATCATGAAGGGAGGCACAAACCCTTTATTCGTAACTTAATTTTTAAGAATTTAGGCTTTAGCCTTTTTTTAGTGACTATAATGCCTGCTAAAATGGTCAATGTATCAACTAAAATGGAGGATAGGACATTTCCAAATCTGAAACACCGAGAAATGTTCCAGCTATGTTTTAGAGGCATTTCATACGAGGACCCATTTCTGAAACATGGAAACATGTTTCCAACACCAGGGGATGGCATTTTCAGTGGCATAGGTTCCAGAGGCAATTTCTATATCCCCTTATGAAAATCCAAGTGGTCACTTGAGGATTGAGCCACCAAACCCTGCTAGGTCGCATGTCAAACAATGTCTTGCTTAGCCACTTATATCCATTGGCAAGCTTAGCCTCGAGGGTTTGTTCAATTGGTTGGTGCTGCTATTACCAGGATGTTGCTAGTATTTTGACGCATTGTGCAGGTCCTTGGTTTGATCCCCATGAGGTTAGGTGTACTAAGTCTACGTCGTCCACTTTAAACTGGGTACCATCCTTGTAATGGGTGGAAGTGCTCAGAAGTTTCCCAAGGATTTATTTCCAAGTAAAAAAAGGTCCATTTGCAGGGTTAGATTACACAAAGGGTTTTATGCAATTCTAAGTCCAATCTTTCCACCAACTATGTCGAGACTTGACACTAAGTTTAAAAGACAAATAGTCAAGCATCAAAACTTAGGATTTTCTCAAAAAAAAAAATTTGAATTTTCAAGTCTAAAAGTTTGTTTCAATTTGGGCACATGGGATTCTCTACCCATTTTTTGAGAATATATCTTCGAAGAGACTTGATGCCTTTACTAAAGCATGTTAGGTCAAAGACCAAGGATTCTCTATGAAAGGTTTGTCTACATCAAGTTGCATTGGTGACCACTAAATTGAATGGTAGTTGATCAAAATAGATTTTATAAAATGCTTCCCTTTCCAACACATGAAAGGTTTGATAACCTCCCAATATCCAAATTCTTTTGTCTACAAATGAACCTTCTTTTGTAGTCTAGGTCAAGGTAATAAGCAAGGTTTTCAAGTTGAAGCCATGCCTTCCTCTTTTCCAATAGGGTGCACCCAACGCAACACAATTGCAAAGCATAATCTTTATAGATAATATATAATGCAACTCTCAGACGAATAGCACTAGAAAAGTTGCACAACATGTGGTTTGCCATCTTTCACTGACACTTCTCAGGACTCCAATCTCAGGGGGGATTATTATTTTAATCATGTCTGTTGAGGAAAAGATATGAAGTTATCTTACTCGAACATTTTCGAATCTTGCTTGGCTAAGGCAAGATAGTCGAGAATGTTACCCTATGTTTATAGCCTCAAAAAGTGTGTTTCTCAATCCACAAGTATTAATTACAAGGGCTTAGGTTGACTTTTTTTAGTAAAAGATTGTTGCAAAAATCTAACATTTTTATACAATTTTCTGAATATATCAGATTGTGAAAGAAAATGTGGAGATCAAAAACAAAAATACCAAGTCACATATGAACATAGATGAGACAGAATAACAATCCTCATTCCAATAAATCAAAAGAATTGTTCTCTTTACAAAATCTCTGTGAGGGGCATGGACGAAGGTCAAACTTAGATATCCTCGATGAAAACCCTACAAAAGGACTCGGACAAGAAATAAAAATTGATCTTTAAAATCTGGATGAGTTTGCCATATACTAATGCCCACTTGACTCTGCACAATCTCTTTTATTAGTGATGAAATTTAATCCATAAACAGACAAGTCTACACAGACTATCAAAGATAGATCAACACCTCTGAAAACAAGTGTCTGAATGATATGATTCAACTTTGAACCTTGTTGTCTACAATATGACCCTGCTATCATAAAAGAAAATTAGACCTTTGATAAATCAAATAATGAATGAAAACTGAACTATCTCAATAAAACTCAAGAGCAAAACTTAGTATGCTTTCTTCTTCTATTATCTTCTTGTTCTTCCTTCTCATTTGGCCTTTATGCATTCCAAATTAGTTGAAGTAGTTCAACCACTTCATTTAGTTAAGTTAACTAAAACTCAACTAATTTTTAGTTTAGGGGATGAATTAATAATAATAAGGGTCTTTTAATAAATAATAACTAGTAGGTGGGACTCCTTGTGACTCCCTTTAATTTCTTAACAAAAATAAACATACGAGACAATAAATCAAACACATCCCTCCTTGTAGCTCCTATAATCATTTTCATAATCTAAAAATTAAATATCAATGATATTTCAAATCATATCCAAACATATAATATCCAAAATATCCAAAAATAGTATGTTGTCCAAAATCTTCAGCAGTCCACTGCCCTCAATAAAACAATAATAAAGTATAATAAAAAACCATATTTGTCATTTTGAGAGACAATTTTTCCTTTGTTGTTGCTATCCCCTTTTGATTTCCCTGAATTAGCCTTAGGCTGTGTAGAACCTTGAGGCTTGATCTCACTGATGACATGAGAACAATCATCTTTCAAGTGCATGTGGGATGAAACAGATTTTGATGAGTCACTTGAAGGAGAAGAGGGGGCAACAACAACTTTCCTTTATCATGCATATGGTGGGCTTCAATTTTGAGTCTTTTGCTTACGTGGGAGGACTGTACAGGTGAGTGTGCAGGGGAAATTTGGATATTTGGGTTAACAAGAGGAGGAGCAAGTAAAGACAAATTTGGTCAGCCACGATGGTGGGAGACTGCTGGGTGAACAATCTCTTGCCATTCGTCGTTCTCAGCAACTTCAGGTTGCAATAAAACATGAGGGTGCACAGGGATACCAGGGACATGTTGGGGCTGGAAAGGAGGCCTCTCTGGTCTAGGTTGGACTACTCCTTGTCCAATCCAATTGAAAAATCCAGCTTGGAAAAGCTGGTTTAACTCTTGAGGATTTGCATCGAAATGTATTGAGAATCTGGGCCTTCTAGGCCCTCTGTTCCAATTCCCTCTGCCCCTATTATTTTGGCCATGACTTCCTCTACTGAAGAAGCTCATCATGTATGCAACAATTATTAGCAACTAACTTCTTAAACAAACCATACATGACATTCTCTTACTATGAAACAAAGTTTGGCTCAACAATCACATTAGACCCATGCAATCCAATCCATAAAATTCATTTAATAATTGTCAATGAGGAGGGGGTGAATTAGGGTCCAAGGATATCTAAGGGGATTGTATTGAGCAAAAATGTGAGAAAATGAAAGGGAGTAAGAACACGATTACTGCACAACAATTCATTAAACAATTGATTGTGTAACAATAACCAAAACATATCAGTTGTCAGCTATCTCTGTGTTATTTCTTAATCGTTGTAATACAAAGATTTAATTTAATTTTAATGAATAAAGCATGCAAAATGAATCTGGGATCGTGAGGGGATTTGTATTGAGCGAAAAAGTGAGAAAATGACAGGGAATTAGATGGATATTGTTCATAAAATAAATTAAATAAATCAACGATCATAACTCTGTTCAAATTTAATCCAAAAACATCCACTTCCAAGACCAAAACAGTCATTGTTCCTCAATTGTATACAAAACTGTTCGTTGTCTCAATAAGTAAATTTCCCAGAATTCCTTAATTTATAACAATCTATGCATTTATAACTTATGAAAACTTTTCTCATTCAACAACACTGTATATACTAACGCTGATCTCTTCCTTTTAAAATAATCAAAACATGCACAACAATTCTTGGTATATTATGCTCAAAATTCATCTCCGATAATCAATAATACACCATGATAAACAATCAACAATCATTGTTCTTTAATCAACAATCGACCTGATTTAATATACATGGTTGCCTTTAAAACAAACATGGATAGACTTAAAAGCATGCCCAATCATACACATGTGTCTTCTATCATACCACGACACAATCTTGAATCAACAACAACAGTGAACCCAAACATAAACCCCAAGCTTGATATCTATGTGTATCAGCATATATAAACTTCTTTTTAAACAATTTGATAGTCTACACGATGATTTCAATATAACCATATCATGTATGAAGTGAACAGAACTAGATTGACACACATGCATCTCTTTTTACCTTGTCAGAAGCCCGATCAAACTTAATAAAACTCACACAAGTGTCTTCTTATGCAATCAAGACCACACTAGATAAAATACAATGATCGAAACCATAAAGAAATAGAAAGACGGCCCTCGACTGTATGCAACCACTCATTTCCATTCTTATTTGTTCAAACAAATTCATCACAGAAGGACGAGACAGAGACTCGACCAAGAGGATAGGCTTATAAACGATAGAGCACATGTCTTTAAAATTCCATAACCATTTAATTGATAACCCAATACTTGACAAACCCCAGAAGGTGCCCGAGGAGAACAAAGGCAGT
Source organism: Picea engelmannii (assembly GCA_009831015.1). Taxonomy (NCBI): domain Eukaryota; kingdom Viridiplantae; phylum Streptophyta; class Pinopsida; order Pinales; family Pinaceae; genus Picea; species Picea engelmannii. The sequence continues at coordinate 78,972 of ML816309.1, read as the reverse complement.
CAGAGTCCAAGTCGAGCTCTTTAAAAATTAAATCAAGAGAGGCAACAAAACTTGCTTGCCCTTTTAAAACACAAAGAGATTGTGGTCTTCCAAATCCTCTTATCCATTTTACCATTGATTAACAACCACGTGCCACAATGTAATCTTGAAACAGAGAGCCACGCTCTTCTAAAAAAAATAGTCTTTCGTCTTATACCTTCAAGCCTTCAACAGAATCATAAGTGAACGCTCGAGGAGAGAAAAGGTGATCCAAGTAAAACAACTCAGTTTCACACAAGTGCCTCTAACAATTTGCAGAGAGGAACGAGGGTTAGCTTAAATAGTGGAGGGTATTAAAATACAACGAGATGATGTCTCTTTCCAATCACTCGGGAGGTTGATAACTTTTGACAGCAACAACAATGGGACTTCAGAACACACAGTCATCATAATAACATAAACGAGTAGTGGTGTGTGGAAGCTCTTCGTATCCTCCTATCCATTAAATACAAAGACCTGTATTAACATTCAGTGCCAACCAAGATTGGGTTTTTGGAAAGCTTCCAGTGATAAGATAGTAAGAAACGACCATCAACAACAACCCCGGGTTTAAACAAAGAACACACCAACTATCGACAGTTGCTCTGCAACTGGATGATGATTACCACAACAACCAAGAGGGAAACGAGTTGACAGGCACTGATACACAGAATGATGAATACAAACCCTCAACCATCAAACTTAGAGCCTTATTGCACCACTATCATTATTATTTCACAGAGATCCATCATAAAAACCATACTGACCGAGCAAACAACCAATGTACAACCTTTATAACAATAATACCCATTTCTCTGTTTACAATTACCAATATTTTACAGTCATCACAGAGAGCTACACCATATATACACACAGTCGAAAAACTCAAGAAAACACAGAATCCACGCATCACTGAGCCACCATTTGGTTCATAAAACAAAGAGTCCATCATGGATGGAAAGTTCAGAGCCATACCTGTGAGAAAATCATTTCAATGGTGAACCGATGGAGTTTTCCCTTGCTAATCCTAGAAACACGGAGCTTCACAACCAACAGAGCAACAATGCAACAAAGCTAGGGTGACGAGTGATAGGGAAGGTTTGGAGGGACGTGCAGTAAATGCACGTCGCTCCCTCACCTGGGCCCATTCAATTCCATGTACGAAACAACCCAATAAACATAGCATTCACCATTAAATCAACCATATAACCAATGGATAATCAATGTCAATCCATTGTAAGATGTGATACCATATATGTTGCATAGTGCGCCACCCGAGATATCTCATATCTCTACGTTAACCTTTTCCATAACTCCAGACAATAATCACATCAACATTGTTATATGTGCCTCCATTCGAATTTAATAAAATTTACACAGTCCTTTAACCAAACAAATAGCATAATAGCTAAGACTAACACTTGTACCCATTAATTATTTCATTTGAAGTTTGCATGTAGTCCTTTATCATAGCTCAAGGATTAATACATAGTTTTTTTCCTTTTGCTTGAACTCTAGAACCTTTTCATAGTTTTTCTTTGTTTTGATCATGCTACCATTTAATTATCCCTTGCCTATATGTGCATAAGTAATCAATATACGAATTAGTGACAAGGTTATAACATAGCACCTGTAAACCACATGATCCTTAGACCCATGGAAATTGTTCTGTGTCGCAAGTGATTACCAATAACATTCAACAATAATGCATTAACCACTCATTATCACGCGAAATGGAACCAAGACTACATCATAAAAAATGTAGGACTGTGTAGACAACATCATAACAACAATGAAATATGTGTGATATGTCTATCATTGTGCCTCTAGTCTACAAGGGGGTCCCACCTACTAGTATTATATTATTATCATAATTAAATAATAGCACTTTAACAATCCTTCATGGGCATAATTCATTGTTGCGATTTTAATCATCAACAGTGTCCTTGATTGATTCTAGAAGCTCCCATTCCAATGTTAATGGAGGTAAATGTGTTTGAATCAGGAGGTCGTGTTTCTCTTTGATACTTGAACAAAAAATCTCTAACACTAAAGACATAATGGTCTTAAGAAATATATATAAAAACAAAAATTTTGTTGGAGAAAATTTCATGCCAACCAAACAAGCTTAAAGAAGTAAAGATCTAATAAACAGTCATATCATAAATCTCATAAAATTTCACCGTACATGATGAAGACTATACGTTGAACTAAGTTCAAAGCTTCTTGACCTACACAATAGAGAGCTTAGTTTGCATTAAACTCAATTCAATGTTTAAGCTACTATTCATAACGACTGACATATTAACTCAATTTTTTAATTGAATCCATGATGTGATAATTTGCAAGTCTCTTTAGTCATACATTCATTTTCCAATGCCCTCTAATATTTAAATTCAAATTCCTTGCTGGTTGGATCATCATTAAATGTAAAACTACTTACTTGGAAATGATTAAAAATCAATTTCTAATTCGTTTCAGTTAATTATGTTGTAAGGTGTTTCCCCCCTCTAAATCTTATGTATGGATGGGAGATGTGGAAGCATCTATGACCGTCCACCTATGATTTGCATAATGTAGTCAACATCTGGTAATATGAATGAATAAAATGGTCATCTTTATTGTTTTGGATAAATTGTTGATAGTTTCTTAACCATTGTCAATGAAGATAGAGCATGCACTGAAATTGCCCAACAATTTTCCATTAGAAGGCTCAACATCCAACCAGATCAACTTTTTCATAGAGAAAATGGTGTCGAATCGATGAGTTTATAGGTATTCTCTTAATGGAATAAATGCAAACTTGCTTGATTATGCTTGTTACCCCCTCATATTTCACGAGGGTAACTCTTGTGATTTTCATCACAATATATGATTTGCAACATGATACCTATAGAGTTCTTGCTGGATTGGGGGGTATACACCTTCAATTTTTTCTTGGAGATGATGTTTTTCTTGCTTGAGTTGGTATTTTGGTTGGAGGAGACTCACTTCTCCCTTTGGGATTGATTGTTATCGCTCATCCATTGGTGCTCTCCTTGTATTGCACACCTTTCATGATGGATCCAATGTGTTAAAACTTGGAATCGACCTCAAAATCGGTCGAGGGTCAACTCCAACTCAGACTCAAACTCTGGATTGACTCAGACTGTTTTGATTCCAATGACTCGGTTTTACTAAAAAATACATAAAATATTTAAATTTAATAAAAATAATATATTTTAAAGAATTCCAAACTATTAGAGACAAAATAAGTCTACTCATGTACATTGTATATACCATGTAAGGTCCACGACATTACCTATAGGTTGTGCCTAATCAACCATGTTGACCAGGTTTCAACTTTCTCTATCCATTTTCATTGAGTTTATATCTTAGTATGATTACAGAGCATACAACATGATTACAACACTAATAAGATCTATAAGTCAAGTCAACATCCAAATTTGTCATTTATTCATTGTTTACTTGTGATATTTGTTGGGTCGATTAATTGTCATAATAAAATTCATTTTTACTTGTCAACCAGGTTCATAAACTAATGAGCTGTAGTCACAATATGTGCGGGTAAAAGATCAAAGTTTTAACTACTCTAACTATCTTAGCTTCTCAAGAGACAAACAAACCATGCTTCAAACCAATCATTCAGTAAAATACCATCAAGCAAACCTTATTTTTGTCCAGAGAATGTATATCAAATATGAGCAGAAATGGAATAACTTATATGTCATGCATAGATCTTTGATCTTTGATCTATGCATGATCATGTTCTCTAGTTTGTTCTCATAATGATTTTCAATTCGTAGATGTTAAGGGTTCACACACCAAATTATAAAAAAGACTCACAAAAAACTTGAAAACAAAGACTAGTAATTAGTTCATTTCGTCAAATCTCCTTTTAAGATCCAAGATATAATCTTTCACCTTCAGAGACTAAGTATTCAGTATCTGAAAATAAGAATCATAATCACTTGTCAAAAACTAATATAACCAAATAGTAGTTATGGTCACAAGTTTTACTCTAACTGTCTCTTTTAATCAATTAGCTAGAAGGATATCAAATCTCCACTCGATGTTATTTATCTTATGTTGAATCTCTTAGTCTAGAGTGAAAGCTTATGAATAGAGAATCTAACACTTAGCCCACAATCAATACTCTTAATGCAAGGGACGTATGGTGGTATTGCACTTCCTTTATGCAAACAATTTGTTCATGCAAAGGTGCGACTCAACTTCTCATGCACTATTTAGTATTAACTGTGCAATAAAAATAATAACGAGAATTACTGGAAAACAATCAACAATATTTTGGGAACAATTCTCACAAAGAGGCTCAAGACATCCATATTTGGATGTCACTCTATCAACGATTAAATTGATTTCTACCAGATTGTGTGATCTAATTATGAACAAAACTATAAAACTTATATTCACTAGAAAACTCAACGATAACTTCAAACAAATAGCAAATCACTCAAAAATAAATACTTGTCTCCTGACAAAGATGTAGATGGTACCATGAACTATCTCTGGAGGTCACACATTGACAAACCATCACTCATTAATAAAAATCTTGAGACTATTCTTAGGTGGAAACCTTTGCAAGCAACTCTGGAAGTTATAGTTTAATGCTACAGGAACAAGATTAAAATAAAACAACAACCAAACTTGTTGAAGCAAGGTTGTGATATATCTCAGTAATGTAGCACTCGTTCATCAAGCTTCTTGTCTTTATGCTAAAATGGATTTCATCATAGTTTCATTTATACTAACCAATACATTCATTGATCTCAGCAAAGAGTTATAATATTTGTTAACTTCCCAGGTTTGGCCTCACAACACAGTTTCAAACACACTCATTCATATTTAAATCATTGGTCAATCCTTTGATAAGTTAAATGATTCAACATAACCCATAATTGTTCATGTTGCATTCACCACAAGAAACTCAGTAGTATAGGGCATCAAAATGATTCATAGATTCAAGATTTGTTCTCTGAAAAAACATAGCTGAGTTAACGTACCAACAACAAGTCAAACCCGATGTGATTTGAGATTGATTATGTAATTCGAATTAAAGGGGTTTTTCTCTGAGAAAAAAAATCAATATCTGTAAATTACCACTCATTCAAACAAATGGAAATCTTGTAAATACAAACACACGATCTGCAATTCAATATTTAAACTAACATCTGTAACACAAGAAAGAAATCGATGTCACAAACTAAACTAAGTTAAAGAGATAAGTTAGTTCGACGTCCCTAGAATTGGTGGGCCCTTGCCAACCCTAGTAGCGAGTTATGGAAATTCACACACTCACGAACATAAAAATATCATGAATCATAATTGCAACTTTTATTAAGAATAGAGTATCCTTATAGTTTACACTGCTTGTATCACATACATCAAAGTCTGGTATCACCACACAACAATAGCACTTGTCTATTCCTCGATACAAGATTACAAAGTATGGTTCTTAACCCTGTTTTACAGAGTGAACATATTTTTATAGAAAATCCCTAAACTATGGATGAAGTCGGCCTCCTTTGTTCTCATGGAACATGAAGGCAATAATAGTTACATAAATCCTTTAAATCAGACTGGCTTTGATTCTTCCTAACCACTAATACAAATTGGGTAAAATGATCAGAGCAAGGTTGATCTTGTTGCTATTCGTTTGACGTTGGATGCATATGAATAGAAACCAAAATAATGCAAATCTTGAATCCTTCGAACAACCTGGATGTTGGAACATTCGTTCACTTGTTGACCTAGAACTCCACGCTAGCAAGGAACGGTCTGGGCATAAGGAAACAAGTCATGATCCATGTTGGCACTTCATTCTCCAATACCCATGTGATTGATCTCCATTTAGGTGCACACATGTATTTGAACCTTGGAACTATAGTATGAGAATAGTTGTGGTACGAGAATAACACTAGCATTCCTCATTAGTAAAAATTGCTTGAAAACTCCTATTAATTCATCAAAAACTTTGGAATAATGAAAAAATAAACAACTATACCTCATGGTACTTGCCAAAGGGGGTTTTAGGCTTGAAATCACAAAGATGGATGATATCAGGGCTAGGTTTAGGTTTAAAAAAATAGCATAAGTGGAAAAAGGGGTGTCTAGATGATGACAAAATAGGGGTTCAACATCTCCCCCACACCAGTTCAGGTGCATGACCTCAGGCACAAAAAGGTTCTACAAAACTAGTTAAGGAAAAATTGAAGTCTGCTCCACCAATTGCAAGGGAATCCCGACTGCATTGATCATGATGTTGAGTCCTCTTGATCTAGCTATCCTTTCACTCCTTTTTTTTTTATGGCTACCCAAGGTCCAACAACTTATGCATTTTTTGGTTTGTTTTCTTGTTTTTTGATTGTAACTTCTTAATTTATTCTTGAAATTGTTGTCATTGTCTCCCCAATTGCTCATTCTCCCTTTTCTACACATCTATGCAACACTGTTAACTTTGTCACTTCTTGTCTCAGCCTTTTAAATTTATGATTCTTCTTTTTCAATTTCATACAAATTGATGACTTGCCAATTGACATAGCTAAGGAGATATCATGGTCATCATGGTCACCACTTCCACTATTAGCAGGTTTGAGAGGAACATTAGTTGGAATCTTTGAAGTTTCAGGCTCATGTTTCTTTGTAGACTTAAGAACATCTAGCATTACTTTGTCATTGTTCTTTTCTCCATCCAAAGAGAATTAAAATTCTTGTTGTCCTATTGAAGATACCTCAGGTCTATTGGGGTCATTATTTTTGTTTTTATTTGGTCCAGATGCTTTGCTAAGAGGGGCTTGACCCTTCATTTTCTGCTTCTTCACAATTTTGAAAACTTCACCAATGGGTCGGGTATCCTCCTCATCACTTTCTAAAGAGATTGGTTGTTGTTTGGTGATAGTCTGCGGCAGAGTAGAAGTTTCTCTAGCATTTCTCTTCTTATGCAAATCCCCTTTCCTCTCGACAAATTCTATGTTCTGTTGCTTGGCCATATTTCTAGTGATTCGACAAGTGGGAGGTAGCTCTGATGAATATTTCTTCTCTGGAATTCTTTCTATGCTTTTACTTTTTCGATACTTTCCTTCAATAGATATGAATCCCTCGGCTCCAGAGGAGTCAAGGTCTTCATCATAATTATTTGTGATATTTGCAATGCTTTGTTCCTCTTGATCCTTACTGTTTCATTATATCACCTACCAAACTTATTTTGGGCAATGAAATGACCCCAAGACTCATTTTTCTTACCCAACTCTGCAACAATTAACATCTTAACTAAACCGTGAAGATATAGGATTTTATAAGGGTATGGTATTGCCGCGTACAAGGCTTGACATTTTAACTAAGCTCCTCCACAAATAATAAGGGATATTTTTTTTTCTAGGCTCCAAATGTTGTAACAACCTGCTATGGTATTGGTAAGTTTGAGCATACATGCCTTCACACGTTAGAAACCTCTGTAGAACTACTAGTGGAGCCTCCCACTCATCCTTGATCCAAATTCTCGGTACCCCTTTGCCCAGTTGGCATTGTGAAATTATGGCTTCAAAAATTTGTTATAGGTAGGAGCGTCCATGTGTAACTTCTTAAACCATTTCTCTCTTGTCCTTGGAAGCCCTGTATCATAGGTTAGGGTTTCTTCTGATACCTCCATCACAAGATTACATACACGAGCAACCTTCCCATCGAAGCCACGAGCGAATGACAGAGTCACCTCATCATTATAACCCCAGAATTGGCAAAGAAATGGTGCCAGTCCACTGCCTTGAAAAGTCTTCGACTTACTTGGTATTCTGGAATAGCCTCCAGGGCCCGCTTGGATTTTGGTTCATGGCAGACTGCTACCATTGTGACACAATTGGATACACGAAAATCTCAGCATCGATCCTGAGGATGATAACAGATGATTTGAGATACAAGAAACAATCTGAAATATGCAGAGGTATAAAGGGATATGGAAGGCTTGGATCACTACTGTAAAACGATATGGACTTGGCTCATTTGGAATCCCTTCGGTGATTCCAAATGAGACCCGATATTCAAGTATCTAAACGAGTCCTCTTCGAGGTCATGGGTAATGATGGAAGGAGCAACATTATGATGTTGCTCCTTCAAACTTTGGAACTTTGCTTTAGAATTTGATGTTGAAGGTGCTTTTGGGATGAAAAGAAGAGACCTACTACTATCAAAGTTTTCTCACTCAAAGTTGAAAAAACTGCTATAGGTCTTCCAGTACCTACTCTAGCATTCATGTACCAAAATAGCTCAGAACTCTGAAAATCCATTTGTGCAGGCACAGGAATGCTCGAAAATGATGTTATGAATAAATTGTTGTTTTGGATGCTTGGTTGTAGTATATTGTTCTGACTAGGATAAACAAAATTTATTTTTCATACATGCTCAAAAATTGAAATTTCTTTGAGCTTATTTGCTTGTAAAAAGAAAGGTGTTTCTACTTTAAAATTTGAAAACCTAGTAGTGATAAAGGAGTGTTGATGGCTGATTTTCCATTGGAAATAGATCTGATGATGAGGTGAGAGGAAAATAGTTGCAATAGGAACATTGAAACAAGGAGGTGGAGGGACAGGATAAGATTTATTCCTCAAGCTCTATAACGAATAAGAGATATGATCCCTTAGCAAGAGACCTACTAAAGGAAGAGATAACCCCCTCTTTTTGAAGCATTCATCCTATCCAGGTGCCTTGCATCCTATTTCTCTTTTATTCACACATTGAAAACTTTTGTTAGAGCCACGAACAAGCTGATCTTCACCGAAACCCAAACTTGGCACAATTCTATCTATGTGAATAAATTTGTTGCAGTCGAACATAGAAAGAAGTCATTGGATTACCAACCAATGATGGAAGTTGTTAACCAATGCGAGACTACTCACCTTTGATGAAGATCAAAGTCAAGGTTCTCTCTGGTACATCTTGTTGGCCACGAATAAATGAGTTGATGTCAAGTGTCTTGCAATATTTGACAAACATGAGGCATTAATGAATCCCCATTGTCATCAGCGAGAGAACCTTCCATTGATGTATGCAAGCCTCTAGGTACCACATAAACTCTGACTTTGATCCCCCAGATGTTGTGCTGAAATTTATGGAGGAAAAGTTGTCAGAAGGAGGGCCTTGATGGATCCCCCATCATTTGACACGAGAGTAAACATAATGATTTGAAGAATAGGAAGTAGAACCAACAACTGTATGCCAAATTTTATTGCGGACCTGCCCACCAACAACCTGGTTTTCAAGCAGTTCCATGTTTAGTCACTCCAACATGATGGTTTTCATAACTAGATTATTTATTTATTTTTGACTTTTTACTTCCTTTTTACTTTTTCTTCATTATTATTATTATTTATATGAATATGTACAATATCAAAATAAACCTGGAAGAAAACTCTAGTAGAAGTGGAAGAAGGAGAAATAGACTCCCTATTAACCACCTCCATCTCAGATTGTTGTAGCATATCATGAACAACTTTTTCTTTGGACATGGGCTTGTGATATAATCTCAGCCTATGCCCATTTACCACAAAAGAAACCTGCTCTTCATATATTGTCTTGATTTTTACCGAGTCATTGTCGAAGATGGTCTCCACTTCATAGGGATCCAACCATCGTGTAGTGAGCTTGCCCTTGAAATTCTTGAACCTAGAGTCAAAGAGGAGGGCCCAATCATTGGGTTTGAAGTGCTTCCTTTTTATAAACTTGTCATGCCACCTAGCCCACTCTTCTTGTACAAGGATAGTGTGTTGAATGACATCTTGTCATATTTCATCCAACTCATTCAACTGAACCACTCTCTCTTGTTGGGCCTCTGACAAATCTATGCCTAGTTGTATTGTTGTCCTGAAGGTTTTGACATGGAACTCTATGGGAAGGAGAACCTGCTTGACATAGACAAACTCATAAGGTGTGAACCTCGTGGTGGTTCCATGCAATCCTATAGGCCCAAAGTGCCTCTGGAAGTCTATCTACCCAATCTTTATGCTGCATTTGCATTGTTTTAGTCAGAATAGCCTTCAACACTTTGTTTGTGGATTCAACTTTCCCATTGGCCTGCAGATGATATGGAGAAGACTTGTGGTGCTTGATATGGTATTGTTGGACAAGGGATTGCATCGATTTCGATGTGAATTGAGATCCATGATTTGTTACAATCTTTCTTGGGACACCAAAATGGGTAAAAATATCCTCATAAAGAAAATCAACAACAATTTTTTCACTAGCTTGATATAAATATTTTGATTCTACCCATTTGATTACATAATATGTACAAACTAAGATATACCTTCTCTTTCTTGATGCATGAGAGATTGGTCCTATGAAGTCAAGAGCCCATCTTTTGAAGGGCTCAACCAATACCTGTGGTTGGAGGGGCATTTCTTTAGCTTGCATGGGACTCCCCATCCTTTGGAAGTTGTCAAAAATCCTTACATATATTTTAGCATCCTTGAATAGTGTTGGAAAATAGTACCCTTGATGAAGTACTTTGTAGGTTGTCCTCTTATCAGTAAAGTGGCCCCCACATGGACCATCATGGCAAGCTCGCAAAATGTTGAACATCTCATCTTCCCGTACACATATAATAATCAGATATGGTCCAATGTGGAAGAGATCACCTTCGATCCATGAATAATTGGCACTAATCTTGACAATTTGTTGTTTTTCCCGTGAAGAAAGGTGTTGTGACAATTTTCCCGTGGTCAAATAATTTGCTATATCTGCGAACCATGGAGAGTTAGTAGAAATAGCGAATAAATGCTCGTCATGAAAACTATCATATGAAGGATCACTTTCACTTCCATTATGTATTATGGAGAGGAAATATGCAATGAAATTTTCCTTCCCAGACCTATCTATTATAGTGATGTTAAACTCTTGCAGTAATAATAACCACCTAGTAATTCTACCATTGGCGATTGGTTTATTCATTGAGAATTTAATGACAAAGTGGTATGTGTGAACAAAGAATTTGTAACCCTTTATATAATATTTGAATTTGTTTATGGCATATACAATAACTAGGAATTCATTTTCGGTAACAGAATAATCGAGTTTAGTTGGTGACATGTTTTTTATTATGAAATAAATATCATGCAACAATTGATCTTCTTTTTTCCTCAATTGCTCGTCATGAAAACTATCATATGAAGGATCACTTTCACTTCCATTATGTATTATGGAGAGGAAATATGTAACGAGATTTTCCTTCCCAGGCCTATCTATTATAGTGATGTTAAACTCTTGCAGTGATAATAACCACCTAGTAATTCTACCATTGGCGATTGGTTTATTCATTGAGAATTTAATGACAAAGTGGTATGTGTGAACAAAGACTTTGTAACCCTTCATATAATATCTGAATTTGTTTATGGCATATACAATAACTAGGAATTCATTTTCGGTAACAATATAATCGAGTTTAGTTGGTGACATGTTTTTTATTATGAAATAAATATCATGCGACAATTGATCTTCTTTTTTCCTCAAAACAACTCCGAGGGATTCATCTGAAGCATATGTACTAATATGAAAGGGGAGGGACTAGTTGGGCCCCCTAAGTATTGGTGTCATGGAAAGATTTTCCTTCAATTCCTTGAAGGCATTTTGGCATTGGGAGTCCCATACAAAATCAATGTCTTTGACAAGCAATTTGAACATTGGTGTTGCAATCTTCATAAAATTTTCAATGAATCTCCTATAATAACCGACATGACCCCAAAAAATTCTTACCTCCTTTTGTGATCGTGGTGTTGGAATATCCATGATGACTTTTATTTTAGCAGGGTCTACCTTGATACTTGCACTAGAAATGTGATGGCCAAGAACAATACCTTCTTTTGATAACATCTTTCATTTTTCATTACTTAGAGCAAGGTAAGCTTCCCAACCTCTAATCAAAACTTTTTTCAAATTATCAAGTTCTTCTTTAAAGGTATCACCATAAACAAAGAAGTCATCCATATAAATTTCCACACATTCATCAATTAGATAAAAAAAAATGCCTAACATTTCCCTTTGAAATGTAGTGGGGGCATTCAATAAACCAAATGGAAAAACCCTATAAGCAAAGGTCCCCCACGACCATGTGAATGTGATATTTTCTTGGTCTTCCAGTGCAATATGTATTTGATTATACCCGCCAAAACCATCTAGGAAGGAAAAGTATTGTTTTTCTAACAAGGTATCCAACACTTGATCAATAAATGGAAATGAGAAACTATGTCTCAAGGTTGTTTTATTAAGCTCCCTAAAGTCAACACATATTCTCAATTTACCATTATTATTAGGCACGATGAAAAGTGGTGAAACCCACTTGCTATTGGAGATGGGGTATATAAAGTTGACAGTCAATAGTTTTTGGAGTTATTCTTTCACAATGTCTTTTAAAGTGGGGTTCATGCGGTATTGAGGTTGTCAGACGGGTGTAGCATTCTCCTGATCATAGATATGGTGTATGCAAGTTTCAGGGGGAATGCCATGCATGTCGGTTTAATCCCATGAAAATGTGCATGATTGTTCTTGTAGCACCCGAATTACCTGTGATTTTTTTATCTTGGTCCAATTGAGAGTTAATGTTTAGAAATTTAACCGGGGTTATCTTAACAGGAACATTATAGGGGTCAATACTTTCTTTAATAGATAATATAGGACAAGATGAGGAGCTTGTTGATCCAAAATTTTCTTGAAAAATCCTGTTAAAAATATGATTGTACAATAATTCAAAGTGTTGGGTAAAATTTGTTGCAGAAAGAAATTGGTTCAACAAGTTTTCTTTTGTGGGTTCTTTCAAATTTTTGGATTCTTCAATGGTCAAAAGAGGGTGTACAATCTATTCTTCTTCATAAGGATCTCTTACCCACATGGATTTGTTTACTACAGGCTTGGTTGGTGGGTATAGGATCAATTTCTTCAAGGTTATGCCATTAGATATGGTCATTTCTCGATATTTGCAGCCAATAAAAGCATCGACTGTGGCTAACTATGGCCTCCCAAGGATCACTGGGTTACCATCCATGGTGGTCTTGGGTTGGATTACCAAGAAATCCATGGGATACTCCCATGAATCCAAGGTTACTATAATTTCATCCAATAATCCAGTAGGTTTGACCATATATTTGTCAACAAATTTGAGTACAGTGGGAGTGGGTCGAAGATTTTCCAATTGCAATTTTTCCATGGTTGGGACAGTCATAATGTTGATGGAAGCCCCTAAGTCAATGAGGGTGTTATATAAGGGGACATTGTTGATAAATATAGTGACTATCAGATTACCTGGATCTACATATTTCTCCATCACAGTCTTTTCAAACATCAGATAAGTTAGTTTCCCTACTACTTGAATTGTGAGAGGCTCCTTTTGTTTTCTTTTTGGTTTTTTAATGCATAACTCCCTAAAGGTTTTGGCATATATGGGGACATCCTTTATGGCTTACAACATGGGTATTTTGACATAGAAATCTTTTAGTTCCACTTCTAAATCAAATTCTAGTTGGGCAACCGGTTTTTCTATCGCTAATCTCTCCAGATAGGGAGGAATTTTAGGTACTTGAGATTGTTGTGTGTGCAAAGTGGGAACTTGAGGTTTTACTTCCTGACTTGTTGCAAATATGAAGTGGAAGGTGTATGTGTAGTAGGAATAATTACTTCCTCGGGTTGGTCATCATTGTTTGTTTGATCAGGAATTTCAATTTCCTCTTCAATGACGACAATGGAATCTTTTGGTTCCAAAACCTTTCTTGACCTTAGGTGTATGTATTTTAATGGTATTGGAGTGACCAAGTATGTTGGAAAGGTTGGTAGCTCAACATTAAAGGAAGGATGAGTTGGTCTGTTTTTAGGATTGGGGATCTACTGTGCAGGAAGCTATGTTAGTCTAGGGGGGTTTGGACTTGCGGTCAGCTGTAGTAATGGTGGAATAGTAGGTTGGGATAAAATCACTTGTGTTTTCATAGGAGGGTAGGATTATGGAATTGGTGGGGGATATTGTGGACACCATGGGTAAACCTGATAAGGTACTGGAATATGTTGTGGGGGAATATTTACATAGGTGTTCCCTTGCCAACCTTGTTTCCAAGGTTGATTTGGGTTGTGTTGTTGTGGCCATGTAGGTTTCCAAGGATGATTTTGCTGCCAAGGTATCTAAGTATTCCATTTTTTAGAATTAGAAGAAGGAAAATATTGTGCAAAAGGTTCTTCTGTCATAGCTTGTACATGTGGTTTCCATGGTTTCTTTGGAGCAGCCTGCAAAGAAGGTTCAACTGTCTCGTTTCCTCCTTTATAAATAGGTCTTAGTCTTGGAAGTGAGGGGAAAATTTGTGTTTCATGATCCTCTGCAAAAATAGCTCAGATATGTACATTGTTTAGTGGACATTCTCTTGGAGGGTGCCTTTTTCTACATTGATGACAAAAAATAGTTAAAGTTGCATATTCTTCCTCTTGTTTCTTTTTAATTTTTATTGTGTCTAACTGTGAGCTGAGAGTACCAAGGATTTATATTTTGAAATCTTCTAACAAATTTCCTAAATCCACCCTTGTTACTCCCCCATACAACAGATTTGGCTACCCTGGAAAAAGTGTCCCTTATTCCCTTACCAGATTTGGCTCTGCTCCTTGAATATTTCCTACACAAATTACAAATATCAACAAATGGTAAATGAGAAATATCATTAGAACCCATAAAATTGAGGACATCTATGTATTTTTCCAATATTTCCATTAGAAAAATAGTTTTGGTTGTCTCATCACTTAGTGTTCTTGGTTTAGTCTTTTGGAGGACATATAAAAATCTATTAACAAAATCCTCAAGACTCTCCTCAACATGTTGCTGCATTTTGAAGATATCATTGCATGAGTCCCTAGTCTTGCAATAGTCTCGTTTCTTATTAATAAAGGTTGTTTTCATTTCATCCCAATATGTAATGGAATATTCTCCAAGGCCCATAAACCGCCTTAGAGCAGAGTCTTTCAATGTTGTTGGGAACAATTTTAGTTTCTGAGCATCATTTGCATAGTTATAACTTCTACATAAAATGTCAAATTCAAATAGGAAATCGTCTGGATATTTTGTGTCCATACCTCATAAATTTGGTAGGGCTGATGGAGGGATGTTTTTAATAGCCACATGTGGTGCCAAGTCAAGTATAGGTAATCCAAAGTGTTAGCACCAATATTTGTTTTAGCGCTTGGCCATCATCAAACATCTCCAAGGGTCGGTTTCAAAAGGAAGCTTTATCATTCTTTATCTTCATTTCCATTTGCAAACTCAGTGCACTTCCAACTTTCTAGTCGTTGCAGACTCTTGGCATTGATAACTCTGTGTAGTAGAATGATGGTGGATTAAAATATTCAAGGACTGATTGGTTTGGTTTTCTGTAACAAGGAGTATGCTTTAGATACCGGGAACTTTGCTTGATGTACAATTTCCATTGCCTGAAAATTTATTATCATCAAATCCTCATTTGTTACAAACTCAGTGTGCTACGAATTCACTATGTTGCAAACCCCCTGTTTTCCTCGCATGAAAAACCCTAGTTAATTTCACCTTTGTTCGGTCCTGAGAAGCCTCTTTGTGTTGTAATCTTAACCCTCTCCATCCATCTGCAAATTTTAAACTCTGCTACGCACTCACTGTGTTGCAAACCATTTTGTGCTACAAATTCTTTGTTTTACATAGATTGTTCAGGATTTTCCCCTCTTTAAAGGTTTTTCTACTTTTTGGGTTGTACCCTTAACTCATTTCCTCATCTTTCTTTCCTTCCAGTCTGTAATGAAATTTTAGCACAAATTTCTTTCTCAACAAACCCTAACCTTGACAAATCAATTGGTAGCACTTTTATTTTAGTCTTTATTGTATACCCTAGTAGCATCGGTTATCAGGCAAGGAGTTTGTTGGTTGTTTACTGTCATGGATACTCAACATGGAAATAAAATTCATAAAGGAGGAGATGTTTTTAGGGTTGAGCCTTATGACCTGCAACTGCTCAATTTAGATCCATCATTTAGAGAGGCATTTTAGAAGGTGAACTGCCTAGCCTTTTGTGAAAAGATGTAAAGAGGACACCCTGAGGTTGTAGCAGGAATTAACAAAGGTTTTTAAGGTTTCTTGCTCAATTTTGGCCACAACTGATATGTTTTGAAGAAAAAATGACACCTACTTGAAATATCACAACGCATCCCGCAGAGGCACTACGAACTGCTAAATTAAAACAATTTGTAGCAAATTTAGTACACAACAAAATCGTATTTTAATCATAAATTTTAAATTATGATCTGGGTTCTTCTAAAATTGTTTTTGGAGATGAATAATAATATCATTGACTTTCTGACCAAAACTCAGCCCGACCCAGTTCGTCTTATGGGAGAAAAGTTGAAAACATCACCTACATGAAAGTTTGCACCGAATTCTGAAATTGCTTTGCAAACTCTAATAGTCTGATAAATCTGAATTGTAGGAGGGATTCCACCTGTCTGAGGGGGTTCAAATGGTTTCCTAGGAGGTATTTGGACATGAGGTACATTTTTTATATCACTAGATCAAGCAGCATGACTCGTTTCAAAAGGAATTTATCACAATAGAAAAGATCCAAAAAAATAGGATCTAGGTGGATTTTCTGCTTCACCTTGTTGTAACAACTCCTAGAGAAAATGGAATTCAATGCAACAACTTGGGATGCGACATATTTAGAGTAGGAAGGAATGATACACTATAGATAGAAGTTGTTTTATTGATGAAAGGGTGGAGTTCATGATCCAAGAGAGGAGAGATCTTGATGAGCATTTTAGTTGCTTATTTGTAATCCCGAGGGCTTGCTTGTAATCACATGTTTCTGCCATTAAAGGTTCATGAGAGTTTTTTCTTAGATTATCTGCTTTGTTTTCCATTTCTTTTGTTATCTTCTTGCTTAAATATATTACAGGTTTTGAGGACCAAAGGATACCTTTGATTAATGGATCCATGAGCATCAAAGGATCTGTGGTAGCTGGACTGTTAATAATTGCTTTTGTTCAAGTATTTTTCAACCTATTCTGTAGAGAGGATCTATGTTTAGTAGACATTCTTATTTTTGTTCACTTTCCTTTATTCTAATCATCATCATATAAGATATTAACTTGATTATTTAGCTTGACTGCCTTCAATCTGCAGAGTGGTTTTGAGTCCATGCCCAATGGTAGATTATTGATCTATAGTCAGACTATTTCCCTCTTTCTTGTTCTTTCTTGTTGATCCACCCAATTTAAATTGATTTAATTTTTCAAATTATGATGGGTATTAGGCTTGTTCTTTAAGAAGTCTAAGAACAACTTATAGTGACAACACAAAGGTTTATTCTCCTTTGGTCTCTTCATTCCTCATTTCTTCGTCTGAAATGTTGCCAAATAAGCTAAAATCTTCCAACATTGGTGATAAAGTTGGCTCAACAAATGGATTATTATAAGTGTCGAAATGATCTTCAATATCTTGCTCAAATGTTCCTTCAACAGTGGGGGATTCAATTTGTGATACAACCACATTTCGTGGTAGTCCAAAGAGATCTGTAATGCGCTAAGGATTGACTGCCTGATCTAATACTGGATCCACCCTTGGAACTAGTCCACTAATATGAGTGTTTTTCAAATTCTTGACTTTTAGACCTTTCTTGGCTTTCTTGTATCTGTTCCACGATAAGTTTAGATTGTGATGTAGTTAGCTTAGAAATCATTTTTTGTGCAGAACTTTCCTTTGTTCATTTACTACCTGCACATCTCTCAACTAGATTAGTTGGGGGGGTCTTATTGCTACCAAACAAATTTACTAGAATTTCACCTACTGATTTAAGAAACCTACAACCACTATCCCTATATGCAACCTTACAACCATGGTGTTTCTAGTGGATGTCGGTGTATTGGAGTAGAGTGCTCCTCATATATGCTCTTTTTTGTGTTGACTTAGTCCTCTCAATAATGGTCTTATGGCATAAACTAAGCATGTTTTGGGCCTTTGTATGTGAGCATCCTTGATTATATGATCATCCTTCGCTTAATGATGATATACTTAGCACATTCACACTTCAATTAGAAGTATACCATAGAATTTAGGGGTTGGTTTTTCATTGGTAAAGCATCTCATCATCATTGGCATATGGTTTAGGAGAGCACTGCTCACTTGCACTCTTTTCTAGGTGGATCTAGCCCTCTCAACAACTAGTTGGCATACTTTTGACTTGTTTCGAAGACATATTACTTGGACACACTTGATTAGTTGGAGATTATTGGCACATGAATTAAATTTTGATGATGTGGAATGACATTATTAAAGGATGAATCCCTTGTTTTACTATTGGTGGAACATATGTTGAGGCATGGACATATTTTGTTACTAGTTGATGGGATCATACCCTTGCTTCATGGAGTGGTTAAGCTACTTTGATGAATTTTCACATGGACTCGTTACTAGCCTATGGTGGATTGATGCCTTACTTCAAGGATCTAGCTGTTACACATTATTTTGGTCACCCCAGTGATCCATTGACAACATGTGTTCATGTTCCCAAAAATAGCCTTTCTTCATGAGGAAAGTGATTGAAGTTTTCCTATCAAAAACTCTATTAAGGAAGGTCGTCATGTAGGCTGCACCATACACAGGGTGCGACGATGCCTGATCATCAGCCCCTTCTCTCAATATGGGATGTGACGTCTCCGTAGGCTACTCTACAGCTAGGGTGCAACGATGTCAAAAGACTAAGAAAAGGTCAAGTTTCACGAAATTTCTAGAAGGGGATCTTCTAGAAGGTGAGGTGGCATACATATGGTTGGGATATTACTCGCTTCTCTGATTTGGTGGGATCATCCTAATCTCTTCAACCATCTCTCTCTCCCTTATATAAAGAGAGATTTTTCATGGAAAATGATAAGGTTAATGAAGGACGAATAAGCCAAGAATAGGATGAGGAATTCTACTTCAATTCATACTTAAAGGCTTCATTTCAGTTCATCGAGTCATTGTGGATCTTCTTCATTCAAGGTTGGAGCAAGTGTGTGTGTTGGAGAAAAGGGTCATCGAGAGGGGACCTTGCAACATCAAGGCTTTGGTTGTAATCTCCACTCCACTTTAATATAATACAGTGATATGTTTCTTTCCTGTAAAACTTGTCTCGTTTTATTGTATGATTCCTTGATCACATACATAAGTTCTTGTTGAGTATATTGGATTGATTTCACTTTGGTTGGCTTGTGTTCCCTTGTAGATTCAATATCACAAGAGCACCAGAGGGAAGCTAGGATGACAATGGTAAGAGGAAGAGACATTTAAACGATATGTTGTCTATTTCTTGTTAACTAGTAAACTCAATATTTAGAGCTAAGGGAAAGTATCACATTATGTTCTATTTTGTTCTAGATCTAGGTGGATCTAGGGAGATCAGTTTGTGTCCGCACTTACCGATTAATACGATAACAAAATTGGCAACCATACTAGGGAACATATTGTTTTCCTAGTTTTTCTTTCTTTCTTGCTTTGATTTCTTGTGTTCTGTTTTCTGAGTCACTAGGAGATCCAAATTGACTCTATGACTGTTTAACTTCACTGGAAAAACCTTCTTACTTTTTATTTTTTCCATTTTTACTTTGATCATCACACCCTTCTTTGAGGGACAATGCGACGATTTAGGATCGACACACCCTACCTTTTGACACATTGTGACATCGTCGCACTGTACTTGTTCTCTAGTATGCAACGATCACAGATCATCACACTGTACTTGTTCTCTAGTATGCAACGATCATGGATCGTCGCACTGTGTTAGTTTGATAGCTTGCGAAGATTGTGTGAAAAATCAAATTTTGGTGTTTTTCCTTGCCCAGATCTGTGATAAGTGTTTTGGGGTGGTTTTTTGGGTCTGATTACAGTCTGCTTGACAACTTTAAATCTGCTTCTAGCTATATTTGAAACAAAAAATTTAATTTCTTTCTTTGCATTAGATTGGGGGCATCCTTGCATTTGAAGTAGTGAAATTGCATGATTTTTGGCATTTTTGGTCTTGAATTCTTGTTGTACAGTCTCTTTGGCTCATTTCTTGAAGATCTTGATATCAATGAGTTTAATAAAATTTTGGGACATTGTGCATCTGGGAATGATAAACGTTTTCTCCTTCTCGTAATATAGCTTTCATCGAAGTGAAATATTTGCATTCTCATTTCTTTGCATTGTTTAGAGTCGGTCAAAACATCATTTAGTACATGCCATTTTCCTCTTGAGTACAACAACCTTAAAATAAAGAGCTTATAAAAATTGATTAGACATTTTTATATTTTCTGGTAGCAAACCTACATTAGATTAGTTGTAGGGATTTGGAATAGGTGTAAAATATAACTTTCCAAAGCTGCAAACAAACATAGTATCTTGTGATAGGGAGAGTTAAATCCACTTGCTACATTTTGTCCTGGGAAGCCCTTCTAACACAAGGTTCAATCATAAGGTCACATTAGGACTGGAAGAGTTACTCACCCTGATTTGTTGGTATTAGTGTAGAGATTGCGTGTATTATTGGGGGTCACTTGAAGGTATACCCACGATTATGTGTGGGAGCCTCTCGAGTTGATTTCGAGCTAGAAACCCTGCCTTTGCATGTGGATCGGACTGTCGACTATTTCCCCAGGCATCATTGTTGTAGTTGGTAACCTTAGTGACCTATCTCTTTAGGGTCTTTACATGAGGTGACAGTGAAGGAGAAAGTCTTCGATGTACCTGGAATCGATGTTTCCTAAACTCACTCGGGCTCCTTGGAGGGTATACCCACGATTATGTGTGGGATATTGCACCAGGGTGTAAGTCTGTTAAGAAGTTCGTCAACGTAACTTTTCCACCCGCTCTATCTCAGCCCCTTCTTGCATTGTTCCCGTGACGTTGGATTTCATCACCAACTAGTGTGTTCATTGTGAGAAGGTTTTGTTTGCTTGTTTGCTTGCTAGATTTTTAGTGTGTGCTGTTTGTTTTCCCTATAAGACTCTAGGTTGGATATTTATTTAATGGCGTCAGTTCCCAAAACGACCAATGAAGGAACCCCTTTTCCAGGGGAACCTTTTATTTTTCCTTCTTACGGAAACATTGGTCCTCCTCACATTGCTACTTTGAGCCTTCCAGGTCTTACAATTGGATTACCGGTATGGTTGTTTTCCACTCAGGTAATCCTGAATGCAACTAGTGATTCTATTGTAAGCACTTCCCCCCAAGAACATCAACCTCATGTTGATCCTTCACCTTCTTCACCAGTAAGATCTTCTTTGCCTTCTTCACTTGCAAGGTCTTCTTCCTTTTCGTCTTCTTCGTCGAGTGAAAGATCTGAAGCTAGTAACCCGATGGATAAGAAGAAGAAGAAAAAGGAAGATTAAGAAGAAGAAAAATAAGCAAGGGTCCAAGATTCCAACCACTTCCAGACATGTTGGAAAACAACCAGTTACTGATAATCGTATTGGGAATGTTGATGATGCCAAGATCACCCAAACAACCTGTAAGCCCAAGTACCCTTGCAGGATTTGTAAGGGTAGCCATCTTCTTAAGGATTGCCCTGGTCTATCCAAGGTTATAGAATCATGGTATACACACCCTCGCCAACCAATGTTTCCAGCCTCTAAACAACATGCTGATGACCTCCCATCAACTAGTCAGGATACCGTTGGGAAGAAGATAAGTAGAGTCAAGTTCCCATGTATGTTATGCAGAGGGAGTCATCAAACTCACCTTTTCCCTCATATGGAAGAAGCCTTGAAATTACTGGAAGACATGAATGTTTGTAGGTTTTAACCTTGTACAATATTTACTGCAAACAAATATTCAGTAAAATAACAAAAATGATACAATGGAAAATACAAACATTACACAGAGATTTTTCCCCTGGAAACCCAAACTGGGAAAACCAACATATTCTATATATTCATTGTGTTACATTGTTTAGAATAAAATATACATATAGGAGCAATCGGCATCCAAAAACCTAACCCAATGACCTGGATTAGTCAACAACCCTAATTCTTTAACTGGAAATAGAAAACCATCAGGCAAGAAACAATGTGCTGAAAAATCACCTAAATATGTGACACATTTTTCAAGGTAGAAATATGTGACACATTTTTCGAGGTAGATTTTTTTTTTCTCAAGGGCGTTGCCCCCGAACCTTCACGTGGGGGGAATTCGCCCCCTTGCACCCCCCAAGGGGGGGCCTAGCAGCCCCCCCTCAAACCCCCCTACGCGCTCGACGCAACGCTTAGACACTACTACTCGTGCAAAGAATATAACACATACTCAACACTGTTTCCCAGCCTCAACTTCCAGTTGCTTATCGCAAGCTTACTCTCGACCCACCTGCATTTGATGAAATGATTAATCTTGTCCCTTCATCGGTTAGTCTGGTTGATCATGTATTCAATCTAGTCACGTCCTTAGTTGAACCAGTTGACAAAGTGGTTGCTCTGATCCCATCTTCGGTCGATTCCACTCTCCTATTAGAGAGTGTCACCCAAGCGATCGATCCATTTCCACCCGTCGACCCCATTCTCCGCTTGGAGAATGTGTCCCAAGTGATTGATCTGATCCCTTCATTGGTCAATCCTACTCTCCCTCTAGAGAGTAAACCCGATATTTCCCATGTTTTTCTTGTTGATACAGAATCTACCGTGCCGGGGGGCATTCTTCTTTCTCCCGTGGAACCCCCTCCAAGTAATGAGACCATCATTTTTGATTAGGGTGCACTAAATGGACCTCGTCTTCCCTATCACATTCCTTTCAATATTACAGTACAATTTTGTGGTCGGGACGTTCCTCAGACGCTGATAAACGAAGGTTCATCCATTAGTATTTTGTCCTCTATTGCTTGGGAAGCTTTGGGTTATCCTCAGCTTGCGTCGGTTACCTAGACTCTGTTATATTTTAACAAAAGAATCAGTCACCCTTTAGGAATCCTTCCTCAATTTCCGATAACTTTGGGAGGGAAAACTGTCTTTATTGATGTTATGGTAGTCCAAGACCCCTTGGATTTCGATTTACTCCTTGGGAGAGATTACGTCTATGCCATGAAAGCTATCGGGTCCACTCTTTTTTGTGTGATATCTTTCCCTCACGATGGAAGAATTGTAACTATTTATCAACTTTAGTTCGTTGGCCCTGACTTGACCATCAACTCAATGACCTCCCTAAACGGTTCTTATATGAAGACAATATCACTCCTGCCACAGGTCAATTATGTGGTGTTGTCTCCCATGCTTGAAGCTGCTGATGTGGATGAGCCTCTCATTGCCAGCTCAATTTCTTATGACTTGGATCCGGTAGTTGACATTGTCATCTCTTCGGTAGGGATATTGGAGCCTGATCTCGTTACCCCTATCGCGACCCTTGACATGTGTTCCTTCCAAAGTGTGTTTCTTCCATCGAGTGAAGATCTCTTGGAGGCCATGACCGAATTTTGTCCCTTGACATGGTGTCCTTCCGAAGCATCATCCTCTTGGAAGCCATGATCAAGAAGAAAAATACTTGAGAAGGGTTTTTTGATTTCAAGCTCATTAAAAAATGAAACTAGACTTGAGCATGGTTTTCTGATTTCAAGCTCATTAAAAAATGAAACAAGCCCTGAGCATGGTTTTCTGATTTCAAGCTGATTAAAAAATGAAACAAGCCTTGAGCATAGTTTTCGAATTTCAATCTCATTAAAAAATGAAACCATCCTTGAGCATGGTTTTCTGATTTCAAGCTCATTAAAAAATGAAACCAGCCTTGAGCATGGTTTTCTGATTTCAAGCTCATTAAAAAATAAAACCAGCCTTGAGCATGTTTTTTTTATTTCAATCTCGTTAAAAAATGAAACCAATTGTGAGGATAGTTTTGCGTCTCTGTGGAAACCTCGTTAAAAAATGAAGCAGAGGTTACGAGCATAGTTCTTGTTTATGTGTCAAGCTCGTTGAAAATTGAAATAGAGGTCTGGGGATTGCACCTAGATTCTCGAGCATAGTTTTTCTTCTCTGTGGAAAGCTCATTAAAAAATGAAATAGATATCTCCCCTCTTCAATTGAGTCAAGTACTTCGTTACGTATAGTATTTGAAGCTTCATTTCATCCGCCTGTGTTGTTGGATGAGATGAAGCTTAGGGGGCAATGCTTCTAGCCTCTGGACTTCATGCTAAAGTTGAGCCACTAGCTTCTTAAGCCGGGGGCTAAGTACCAATCATCCGTGTGTTATGAATTGAGAAGTCCAAGCATAGTTTTCTATGGTTCAAGCTTGTGTAAAAATGAAACCACCTATTGCAAGCATAGTTTTCTCTGGTTCAATCTTGTGTAAAAATGAAACCACCTACCTCAAGCATAGTTTTCTCTGGTTCAAGCTTGTGTAAAAATGAAACTAGGTCCAAGAATAATTTTGGCTAGCTTTTAAGCTTGTGTAAAAATAAAATCTATCCCAAGCATAATTTTGTTTTGTTTTAAGCTTGCGTAAAAATGAAAACAATCCCGAGCTTAGTATTTGTTCTTTCTCATGCTCGTAAATACCTGAGAATGTATCTGAGTAAACTTTTATCACTTTTTTGGATTCAAAATGGTCATACAAAAATGAACCCCCTGGAGTCCTCTTTAAGCTCTTTTTAGACTCTCTAAACATGAAAATATTGCCGAGCGATCTTGTTCTTTTCATGCTCGTTAAAATATTTGAAGAAAATGCCTGTTGATCAGTAGTTTATCTCTTTTTCAGTCTCATCAGACTATTTTATGAAAAATGACATTTTGGAGTTTCCTTTAAGTATTTTTCAGACTCTCTCACTACTACATATGGGCGGATTATTCCACGAAATTCTTCCACGCTTCCACTAGTTTCATCTTTTTTTTTAAACAGGGCAGTATTTTCGTCGATATTGCCACTAAAGTTTGTCTCAATATCCACAAAATTCTTATTTTAACCTAGTCTGGATTTTCGTCGCAATAACGATGAAATTTCGTGGTAATAGAGACAAAACTTTTGCCTATCTCATTGGTCGGTGTTAACGGCTAGTTGACTATTTGATCTATATATACGTGACTTTAAGAGACTTTGCGACACAATTGATATAGTTGCGACACTGTTCTTGGCTTTTGTTTGAGCTGTTTATTTTTTCCGTCACCCACCGGTTGAACAAATCCAATTCTCGATCTACATAGCTCGGATTTTGATCTTGCAAGGTTAGTATGTTATTTTTTATTGATGTACTCATTTAACTTGTAAATTTTTGTTCAAATGTCCAAATTTCATGTAGCTTGTTTTTTTCTTGATAATATATTATAATATGTGTAGTACCATATTTCATGTCTTTGGTTTTTGGATCTAGAAAAGGGTATGTGGATTCCATAATATTCTAGGTTTATGGAATCCACATACCCTTTTCCCTTCAATTGTAACTATAATATCTCTCTCTTTTCATTGATAAAGATATGGAATTGCTCTTGAAACTCAACCCTGATCGGTGAAATGATAGTAATTGATTGTCATTTTCTTCTCTCTTTTATTTTTAAGACCTAACAAAAAAACACCAACAAACCTTGATTGAAGCTTTGATACCACTTGTTACATCCCTAGTACCCAAAAGGGATCACACTTGCATAAATTGAAAATAATATAACAGTGACAATAATGGTTGGGATACTTGCACACCTAATAGTTGACTTGCACTTACTAATTCAATTAAATGAAAGAAGAAATATCCATGAATAAAATATTGAAGTTGATTGTTATATAGATAAATGATAAGTTATGGTATATATAAGATAGGGAGGAAACTCATGTTTATAAGAACAAGGGTAATAGTTGCAAAGCAGCTAGTCCCTGCCTTAGGATTAAGTCTATATTTTGTCCAATGGATATATAAATGAAAAACTAAAAATTATAAATATTAACAAAAATGTGTATTAAATTAAACAAATAAGTTAACTCTAATAAACCCAAAAGTTATATCAAGTTTAAATTGCAAACAATAAATATAATTCAAAATTTTAAAAAGTAATAATTTAAAATTAATTAATTAACAATATAAAAAAGAACACCAAAAAATATGCTTAAGAATAATACTATTTAAGAAATTATTAAGACTAATAAATATCTTTCAACACAAGAATACAAACATGTTTATTTTTAAATTCAACAATCAATAATACTACAATATAACAATGCATGTCTAAAAATTAATAACCATTCTACTCTACCATATAATCCTAAAGTTAGATCTCATCCAAAAACTAGTAACCATGAGGTATAATCCACTCTACAACACTCTCAAATCAAAGCATTAAAGGGGATCCATATGATCCATAGGTAGTGCTATTCAAACATTGTAATCAAGATAAACACAAAGCCAAATGAGAATTGGGTTCTATAGAATTAATATATTTTATTCACCTATTTCATTAGTCCTCTTTAATATTTCCCTTAAAACATTTTTTATTTGATATTTCTGATACATCTAAACCATCGTTTACTATTTTTTCTTCAAACAAAATTGAGAGATCATCTATATTATCACAAAGGTAACAAAATTATAAGACACTCCTTGAATCTGGACATGTGTGAGTAGTTTTTCTAAATGAATTCTAACATGCCCTTGATAATGATTATTGAAATTGAATTATAGACATCCCAAGCTCTACGCAATAAACAAAACAACACAAAACAAACTTCCATATTCAAGAGGAGTCTTCTCTCAAAACATATAGTAGAATGAATAAGAAAGAAGTTGAAACTTTCATATTCAAGAGGAGTCTTCTCTCAAAAAATATAGTAGAATGAACAAGAAAGAAGTTGAAAATAAAAAAATGAAACTAGAAATAGTTTATGGTAAAATACTAGTCCTATAAAGATAAATAATATTTTCCAGTACTTTTTGAAGATTTAATAATTTCAAGGTTTCTACATATAAAATCCTTACGATTTTCAAGCAGAAAACAAATGTTTCACAAAATAAGCAATAAAAAGTAAAAAAAATACAAGTTTCAAAAACATTCGAAATCTTTCACATAATATTTATGAGATCTTCCCATAATATTCACAAATTTCAAATAGAACTCACATTATTTTCCACAGACAAAGAGATACAATGCATGAGTGTGGAAGATAAAATCGTAAAACAAAGAAGAAAACTGCAATTTCAACTTGTAAAAAGAAAAATTCGAGGAAGCCTCTAATTTCAATGAAAGAGGCATAAGCTTACCAAATATTCAAGAAGGGACTATTTTGAAAGCTTCACCTCACCTAGATAAATATTAATAAAATTTTCCTCTTCCACATAAATTCTTTGCTATCCTCAACATATTGTAATAAATAATGGGTAGGATGGCATTAGTGACAAGATAGCCTGTTGATATTACATATAATTATTAATATATGAGAGATCATCCATTATTTAAGCGTGAAAAACAAAACCCAAGACTAAATATTGTGGTTGACGTGATCAAGGTCTGTACATTTTGCAAAACAAAGTACGAGAATTTCCATTATTTAAGCATGCAAAACAAAGCCCGAGGCTAAACGTTGTGGTTGACGTGATCGGGTGTGTACATTTGGACGGTGGAGAAAGTGCACTCATCAACTCATTGGGAGATGAAACAAAGTCTCAAAATCCAAAGTGTATTCTTACATTTACTACACATAGAATGCCGATAACATCAATCATTATTTGTACTTTTAATTAATACGTGGCTATTTGTGGATTTTTTAAAAAACAAATAATTTTTTTTTTAGTTTTGTGGTTAATTGTCACCTCAACAAGGGGAAATTAGTGACTTCAACGTTTTTGACCAATCAAAAAATAGAATTTTGAATATTTAAAAATAAAAAAAATATTTTTATTTATATATAAAATTCTCATTAATAAATATTTATTGAAAAACATTATAAAAAATTGTTAAAATATTTGTAAATTTACAAAAGCCAAAATGATTTTGACTTGCAATCGATTGCTATATTCCCTGCTTTAGCAGAGACTAATAAGATACATAAACACTAACCCTAAACTTATGTTAGGTATATATGCCATTATTATATAAAGAAAACATTTGTACACATATGACCTTATTATAAAGATGTTATCTATGTCGTGATTAGGCACATATCAATCACTTTTAACTAACCACCTTCAACCATCTTAGCTTATGGTTAGCCACCTTTAACTTTCTTGGCTTATGACTAAGCACCTTTAACAAATGAACTTATGATTATATACCATAGTCTTCCAATATAAATAAAGTATATTTGTTTCAACTTTCTCAATAAAATCCACATACCCTTTTCTGATATGTGATGTTGTTTCTCTAAATTTTTTATAATCACACACAATTCTAGATGTAGTGATTAACTTTAGTTTGTAGTTTATGTAACGTGTTTATACACTATTAATAAGGATCAATATCTAAATGATCAGAATCTGGACCAGGGGTCAAAATTTAGCCCAAAAATGAAAGTGTCCAGAATCGCTTCAAAATGAACGGGTGCGTAGGCCTCGTCGTCACGAACCCAATGCACTTCGAACGGGGTCAAACGAACATCGAATGAGAGATATATCGCTTTTTGTTCGATTTTCCAAACAGACAAAAAAATTGATGACTGTACAATCCATACATGCTGACGTGGCAGGGTACGACTCACACGTGGCAGGTGACATGGAATGAGGTTGACGTGGTAAGATGCTGAGTTGACAGTTTTGAAAAACACATGGATGAATGAGATTTCGACACGTGGCATCCTTTTTGTCAAATAGGGTGGTGCCACGTGGCCCAGACATGGGTTGCCACATGGCACCATGTTTGGGTTTATGGAAAAAGTTTTATGGAGTCCGTGGGGTTTGAACCCCGAACTTCACCCACCGTATGCAAATATTTGGCAAGGGTTGGGCTGCCATCGTGCCCACCATGTGGTTCTTAACTATAAACAGTTTTAATTTTATTTAAACTTGAATTGTGTTATAAATGGCGCAGGGTCCGGGATGGGGATTAGCCCCAGCCCCCGGTTTCAATATGCCTACCATATGACCCTTTGCCACATAGTTTTACGAAGGTTTTCAAATGGTTATAACCCCATTCGCCCGACACTTGGCTTCCACACGCCCCACCACATGTCACAACCTCGTTCAACATGCAAACAATGCCTAATTTTGCACTTGTTATTGGATTAATCAGTAGGTGTGGACACTAACAGATCTCCCTAGATCCACCTGGATCTAGAAAAAAGCAAGACAGGACATGACTCTTTCCCTAGATTTTGACCATTGAATTAACTAGGAGGCAAGAACAAATAACATACCTCATTATCATTTCCTATGGTCTTTGTTGCTCTTGCTTCGCTCCAGTGCTCTCGTGCAGCCAAGACCGAGACAACACAAACCAACCAAAGTGAAGATAGAAAAATCTATTCAACAGTCAATCTATGTATATGATCAATGAATTATACAATGAAGTGGAAATAGCTTTATGGGAAAGGGACATGCCACTGTATCATATTAATGGAAAGTAAAGATTACAACCTGAGCCTTGATGTCGCAAACTTCCTTTTGATGACTCCTGGATCCAACACACACACTTGCTCAATCCTTGCATGAAGAAGATCAAAACCCCTTGATAGACTTGCTAAGGTCTCCAAGCTGCTATTCAAGCTTTAGTCCTTCACACAATTCTTTCACCAATTCTCCAATGAATCTTGCTTAACCTTTTCCATGAGAATTCCCTCAATATATAGGAGAGAATGAATTAGTTAGTTGGATAAGAATGATCCCAAAATATCAGGGAATCCAGTACAAGGATAACCATTCGAATTCCAACCCATCCTTCTAGAAGATTCCCTTCTAGAAGCATCGAGAATTCATCTTTTTCCTTGCTTTAGGAAGAGTTCTCACCCTATCTTTTCAACACAGTGCGAGAAGTTCGCACCCTGGCTTAAGGCAGCCTACGAGAATGGGTCATTCTCGCAGTCAAATATATTAGCAGCCTGCGAACCTTCTTCAAAAATGAGGTTTCTGTGAAGAGATGAAAGTAACTTTTCTCAGGAGAAAGTTCTTATGAAGAGCCTGAGTACACCATAATCAATACATCATCATGATGACCAAAATCATGGGTAATGAATGCCCCCCAAAGTATGAGGTTGGAATCAGTGACAGCTGAAAGAATTTGTAAGTTGCATGTGTGTGTTGGGAACCAGGAGCACACCTAATTGGAAACCTGCGGACAACCAAGCATCTGTAGAATATCATATAGACCAATTCTGAGGTAGGCATTCCCATACTCAGATCATAGATGGATGACATCGTAGACATAGGTCATGGCCACCAATCATACACTGTGGATCCATGCTATCAAAATATAGCATAGACACCAAGAATACACTGTGGATCTATGCGAGAAATTTCAAATTGAGACGACATAGCCACGAGACATACACAATGGATCTATGTGTCACAGATTATACATACTCCATTGAAACTTGGACAAAAGAGATGATATCCAGGGTCTTCGATCTCGTCGCCCAAAGTACGAATCTAACCATGTGATTACATGTGTTGAAGTCGAACATGGCAGAAACCACTTGATTACCAGTCATTGATGAAACCGTTAACAAGTGCGAGGGAAATCACCATTGATGTCAATGACTCCCAAGG